>ONZH01003613.1:0-176328 GCA_900303285.1 Rhinella marina | reverse complement strand
GAGGGCATGTGCGGTTGCTGGCCAGGTACACGAGTACCTGATTCTCACAACGTTATTTTTGCTGTTGAGAGCTCATTATGTACCTGTCAGCGGCAGAGAGGAGGACTTGGGTGGCCTCATGAGGGGAAATTTCCCTGTAGGGTCTATTGCACAATTTTTCACCTGCAATTTGTCCATCTCTAGTTATTCTCCAGTGAATGTTTGATAGGAGCGCCAATTCTTCACAGAGCTTCCATATGCTGACAAGCAGAGAGACAATCCACACATTTACTTCACACAATTCAGACTTCCACTGTGGGAGTTACTAGTGCCCCTCACCATATTTGAAAAACGCGTGTTTATTAATAGCAAACTATAGTGAGCCTACACATGTCAAAAGTGGTTTAATAAATTAATGTATTACTACAAAAAAGATTCTAGGTGTGAAATATGTGCTGACTGAGCTGTCAAGTGAACTTTTATTAACTAGTGTCAAAGCTGTCACCTTTCAACTTAAAAAAAGAAAACAACCACACAAGAACTGAGAAAAGCAGTCCTTCTGGTTGATAGTGGTAGGAATCAGTTATCAAGAAGCTAGAAGTCTTCATCCCCCTTTTAAGCCATGTTAAACTTTCACACAAACTTTTCCATTCTTCTCTATTGCCATTCCATACTGACTAATAGGCATGGTGCGATGGGGCAGATCTAAAGGTAATCAGTCACCAGTGACCTCCGCACCAAACTGTCTGCATAGGTTCACCTGATTAAAACTCTTTTTTTTCTTTTGTTGATCCAAGGCTTCATTCCCAAGTTATCATACTTTTTCCTAATATGCAAATTAGATCTTTGGTGCAATGAGGGTGTCGCACCCAAGCTCCGCAGACTCTTCAAACAGCTGACTGGCAGGGGTATCAGGAGTCAGACCCCCCTGACCTGATATTGATGACCTATCCTGCGGATAAGTCATCAATATGATCACACTGCACAACCCCTTTATCTATAACACATTAAAGGGGTTCTCCGGTAATTAAGAAATTGAAAATACTTAAATATTACTTTATAAATATATTCCCAAATACCTTTTATTAGTTATAATTACTGATTTGTGAAGTTATTAAAAATTCAATTCGGCTGCTTCGCTGAATTTCACAAAGAAATTTGATTTGTGACGACTAATAATCATGAAGCGCGTTCCTTTGTATGTAGAGGGCAAAATGCCGCCCCCGTCATTGAGCTCCTCAGATGCTGCGTTCATCGCTGATCGCGGCATCTGATGCTACAATTGAGGCCTTTCAGGGGTCAATCAGGTTAAAAAAATATATACTAACCTTATCCATTTGCTCCCAGAATCCACAGAAGAGAGCGGTCCCCCTGCTTCTGAGAGAAATTGTCATGGGAAGCAGGCGGCGCGCTTCCCTCATGCAGCGCCTGTCATGGGAGGCCGACGTCGCCCTCCCTCTGCACGGCGTCGCCGGACCTCTTCGCCCCCCTAGAGACGAGCAGTAGGGAATTGAAGTGCTGGTTTGGTCAGCCAGCACTTCATCAGTTAATTCTCTGTTTGGGTTTAGCCATGTGGTGCTGATCACACCACATGGCTACTTTACATATTGTTTTGACAGCTTGCTCCGCCTCAGGTCATGTGATGCTGGCCACAATCACCACTGATCCTGGCGGCGGGCTATTTAAAGATGGCAACTTCCTCCACGTCAGTGCCTAGTGAGTTAGTCTTCTCCCTCTTTATCAGTGGCTGTGTGTGACCATTGCTGTATTGGATATTTTGGTATTTTCGGATTTTGGACTCGGACTTTGACTATTCTTTGCTTGACGCCTTTGTATGTGATGTGACCTCATGTATTTGACCCGGCTGGTTTACCATTCTGTTATTGTGTTTGTACTGTCTGTGTTTTGTCCCTCCCTGTGTTCCCCTTTCCCTCCCTGTGCACTTAGACGCAGTATAGGGGAACGCCGCCAAGTTACGGTGTTGCCGCTTAGGGCTTCAACTGTAAGTAGGTAGGGAAAGAGGTGGGTTTCAGTACAGGGCACACTTTCCCTTGTCTCCCCCGTGACAGAAATGCATCTAGCTGTGCAGCTGAAACAGGTAATAATTAGTCTGAAAAAGACCTTAAGGAATCCCAAAATAGACCTATTCCTTTGCAGTTATGATTCTACAATAAAGCACAGGTATTATGCAAACCTTTTTTGAAAACTCAGATATGCTTTAAATTAATCTGTGCATGCCGATCATAAGAATGGTGAAGTTGTGTCCCCCACTACGAATGGAGGTGCAATTGTGCATGTGCACTGTTGCTCCATTCATTTCTGTGGTACTGCTGAATAAAATATCTCCATAGGTTTCACAGAGATGAATGGAGCAGCAGCAGTGCAAATGCTCGTCTGCCGTTCAATTTATGTGGGGGACATAAGATTGATAGGGTGGTAAGTTTAAATCTTGGAATAACCCCTTTAAGTAAACTGTTATAAGAATTCAGCTAACCTATAGGTTGGTCTTGGAGTATGGAAGGAAATCGTAATAAACTCAAAGAGAACGTACAAAATCTGGGCTGATATTGGCCCCAGTGCTGATGGCGACTTCTGTGTTGGAAAATTGCTGCAATGGCGACACATCTCCCCATTAAACCACTGTTTAGCTTGATAAAGGGTTTCGCCTGAAACGTGCCTCATTTTTGCACTGGAGCCTTAATAACATTTTCTGCATTTTATTGACCTAAGTGTATGTTGTCCTAACTAGTAAACTGTTGCATACTTCTGTGCTGCCCACATTTACCTACATTGGTAGCTACATTATGCAACCACATGGGTTTGGATATAGCTAGGAAGATCAGTTAGCCCACTTCTAGCTTCATACATGGAAGAAGTACCGTAATTTGTAGGATGGTTTAACCACTGCATAGCGTAGGTAAAATCCTATTAATTCCATACTATGCCACAGTTACATTGTCAAATGTGAAGTTTAATATACATATGCCTGGGGAGAAAGTGTGTACAATACAAGGAAAGTGTAGGTACAGATAATGCATATCATAAGAAAGATCAAGATCTTACTAAAACATCAAATACTTATAAGGGTATGGCCACATGGTCAGGTTTCCCGATGCCATTTTTGAAGCCAAAATCAGCATGAATTCTACATTCTGCAAGAAATATAAAAAAGTGGAGTAAAAAAAACCAGGGAAACGGGTGGGGACTTGGTGAAAGAATGGAAGCGCCATTATTGTATATCGAAAAAGAGTATGGAGAGATAAAAGGGTGACCATAGAGATCAGTAAAGGCTGCTACCTGAAAGCCAATGCTAACCACAAGGGTGAACTGAAAAGAATCAGAGAGTATAAAATAGGTGTGTGGGGGAGCACCAAGACCGTCAAAGTCACAAGTTAGAAGAATACCATAAAGGTAGAGACAGAAAATGCTATGCCATAAAAAAAAGGGGACTGTTAGAAAACCTAGCCCAAAGTAATAGTAGATATGCTTAGTAAGAGAGGGGAATACTTAAATAATTAATCAAATAAAATAAATAATCAGTTACTCAATCAATTAATTAGACAGCTCCATGAACAATAAATCAGAAGCTTCACGAGGGGGTACAACTTTGAAAAATATATATAAAACTTATGAAACACATACAAACATATACATATACATTAAAGTTTATGGAAATGTTAGATTAATAAAAGTAAATGGAAATATTAGAAAGCTAAAATCCTATATTAAGAACCCATCCAATTTATAGAAATGGTTAGACAAAGAAAAAAATAAATAACTAAATTAGGAGCTGCCTCAAGATCATTTTGCATCTATACATTTAAAGTCATCATCAGTAATTACTGTTCTCCAATGACTCATTTAGCCTGAAAGGAATAAGGGAAGTTCATCCAGTACATTTCTTTTCAGCATAACCGCTAATACGATTGAAGAACCCATTCAATAGATGTTAAAGGGAACCTGTCATCAACTTTCACTGAGGGCAGCATAAAATAGTGACAGAAATGCTGATTTCAGCGGTGTGTCACTCATGAGCTAAAAGTAAGTGGTTGCTGAGAACCAGTATCATAATCATTGCAGCACAGGCCTGAAAAAGAGTCAAATCTACCTGAGAAGAGTCATGGTTATTCCTAACCTCCTGCACTCCCGCCCATCTGCTGATGACTAGAAGTTTCTCCTAGAGAGAAAGGGAGAAAACTAGGTAGTAGACTGTCAGTCATCAGCAGGTGGGCGGGGAGAGCAGGAATTCATGAATAACCCGGACTCTTCTCAGGTGTCCGTGACTCTTTTCCAGGCCTAGTCTGGAACGATTGTGATGTTGGTTCTCGGCAACCACTTACTTTTAACTTATAAATGACAGACCGCTGAAATCAACTCACCTGTCTCTACTGTATTCTGCAGTTAGTATGGGAGCATAAAGTTGATGACAAGTTCCCTCTAAAGTTAAAAGAGATGCATCTCCTGAGTGAAGTTGTGCATAGTATACATTCTCTCCTTTTTTGATCCACTCCTGATTTTAGCTTTCAAAGCTGCATCAGGAAAACTGACCTTGTGGCAGTACCCTACGGATCACAACATGAGCAGCAATATTAATGTTGAATATAAACATCTCATTGTCAGGAAAGAGGTTTTTTTACAAATCCATGGCAAAGTCAACCATGTTGTTGTCACTGAGCAGGTCCAATTTCTCCTTCTCATTGTAAATCTCTTTGACAGATAAGAACTCGAAGTTGGAAGACCAATTGCAGGTCCAGAAAATGTGCACTCTTGGACGTCAGATTGTAGTCCGTCGTGGTTGCCAGCGTGAAGAGCATGGGTTCAGACAAGAGTACCTGGACACACTGTACAGATACGGAAACTACTCTGGAACAGCAGAGTGCTTGAAGTTCGCCAGGGTGTTGGTGCCCTCGACAGGAATGCCATCAGCAACATTTGTGAAAAAAGCCGGCTTCAGAAATCCTGATGCAGAATTGGGATGCCACGGGCGTAAACCTCAGCAGGCTGAAGGAAACCATAGATAACAAGCGCTGCTTCTCCTCACTTGGGTAAGTGAGGGACATTGGTATGGCAGGGATGTGTTGGGTATGTACATGGTATACAATTGAATATACTGTTAGACATTTGTGTTAGGCTTTTGTCCTTATATTGCCTCGATCATTTTGTTTTTTTTTTGGTGTAATACATAATGTACTATTACGCTATTACGGTGTTTGCCCACTCAGATATCTAGAACTTTATCGCTAGCCTCCTCCGGTGGTCCCTCTTTTACACATTTTATACAACTCATCATGCAATGTGGATTTCTATATGGGTTTTTATTGTGTACTAATTATGATATAAATAAAGATTTTTTTTGATAATTTATGATCGTTTGGACTTTGAATGATCTGGGCATACATGTGTTTGTAGGGTTATATTGTGATCTATGTGCCCTGATAGGTCGGTTTATAGGGATTTTAGAATAAAGGTTAGGCAGGCTCCACCTGGTTGCTGAAAGCTCTTTTTTTCTTTTTACATTGCTCCTACAGTTCTATGGGTATTATATGAGTATCTGCTATTCATTTTCAATTAAACAATTTCTTTTCATAAAGTTCATTGCTGGATAACAATTGCTAAAGTCAATAGCTGATCTTTTGATGACTGACAGATCTCTTCTTCTAGATCATATTTCAGGATACTGGTAAATGACTCCCTTTACATACAGGTGTACACCCTGCTGCACAGAGAGGCAGATATCTCAGCTGATGCTACAGCAACCCCTGTGGGACCTGACAAGACATAGCAATTTATATAATATCTAATCGTTTTAAGGTCACAGTCCAGTCTATGACCTGGCGAGTGTTTATGTTACTATCACAGAATCCATGCAGCACTAAAATCATCATCATATCTCTATCACTGCAAAAATACTTGATAGATATTTTCTAAAATACTGTCCAGGCTTTAACTGCAAGTTATAAAGCAGTGATAGTAAACCTTTTAGAGACCAAGTGCCAAAGTGCAACCCAAAATCCACGTATTTATAACACGGCAATTTCACCTGAACACTATAGTCCAATATAGTATATCTTCCACGTACTTTATCATTTATCTATAATAGCCTGCCTACATTCAGTGCGCTGCCTGTGCTGTTCATACAGTAGTGCACCCTGTGCTGATGAATGGCGGGAAAAGTCTTACGCATATTGGTACGCTATAGACTTTTTCCAGGGTGCGGGGGCCTCAGAGAGGGCTCTGGGTGCTGCCTCTGGCATCCGTGCCACTGTTATAGAGGGTCATTTATTATGAAATATACACCCCTTTTTAATATAGTAACATAGTTTATAAGGCCAAAAAGTTCAGTTCAGTTCCAGTTCAGTTCAATGCCTGCTATCCTACAAGTTGATCCAGAGGAAGGCAAAAAATCCCTGTGAGGTAGAAGCCAATTTTCCCCACTTTAGGGGAAAAAATTCCTTCCCGACTTCAATCAGGCAATCAGAATAACTCCCTGGATCAACGACCCCTCTCTAGTAACTATAACCTGTAATATTATTACCCTCCAAAAATACATCCAGGCCCCTTCTTGAACTCTTTTAGTGAAGTTACCATCACCACCTCCTCAGGCAGAGAGTTCCATAGTCTCACTGCTCTTACTGTAAAGAATCCTCTTCTGTGTGTGTGTGTACACACCTTCTTTCCTCCAGACGCAGAGAATGTCCCCTCGTCACAGTCACAGTCCTGGGGATAAATAGATGATGGGAGAGATCTCTGTACTGACCCCTGATATATTTATACATAGTTATTAGATCTCCCCTCAGTCGTCTTTTTTCTAAAGTGAATAACCTTAATTTTGATAATCTTTCTGGGACCTTAGTCCACCTATTCCAGTTATTACTTTAGTTGCCCTCCTCTGAACCCTCTCCAGCTCTGCTATGTCTGCCTTGTTCACAGGAGCCCAGAACTGTACACAGTATTCCATGTGTGGTCTGACTAGTGATTTGTAAAGTGGCAGGACTATGTTCTCATCATGGGCATCTATGCCTCTTTTGATGCAACCCATTATCTTATTGCCCTTGGCAGCAGCTGTCTGACACTGGTTACTGCAGCTTAGTTTGCTGTTTAAGAAAATGCCCAGGTCGTTTTGGTCCTTTTCCATGTCAGTGTTACCCAGTGTTTTACCATTTAGTATGTACTGGTGACTTGCATTATTCCTTCCCATATGCATAACTTTACATTTGTCAGTGTTAAACCTCATCTGCCACTTTTCTGCCGAAGCCTCCAGTCTATCGAGATCCATCTGTAGCAGTGTACTGTAATTACTTTACACAGTTTACTGTAATCTGCAAAAATTGATATTTTACTGTGCAAGCCTTCTACAAGATCATTAATAAATATATTGAAGAGAATAGGGCCCAATACTGACCCCTGTGGTACCCCACTAGTGACAGTGACCCAATCTGAATATGTGCCGTTAATAACCACCCTCTGTTTTCTATCACTGAGCCAGTTACTTACCCACATACAGACATTTTCTCCTAGGCCAAGCATTCTCATTTTATACACTAACCTTTTATGTGTTACAGTGTCAAATGCTTTGGAGAAGTCCAGATATATGGAGAAGATATAAAAGATATATATTTTGGCGTATTTAAGGCGCAGACTTTGTCTCAAAGGTGGTTGGCAGCAAAATCTGTGACTTTTCCCCACTCACACCACGTTTACAGGAGGCCCTTTTCCTGTACCATTTTCTACGCCGGTTTATGTTGTGGAAAATGGTCTTAAACTATGACAGCAAGGGAGCTGGTATAGTTTAAACCATGTTGCACAGCTGGTGGAACCAAGTGCCAAAGTTATGTAGAGGCCTGCGACTCTACATGACTTTGAAGCATCTGCCACCAGCGCAGGGATTTTAAGAACTGTGCATAAATTGCCGGTCTTGATAAATTACCCCAATAGTCTTTATTCTGGCAGCTTATTTGGATGTTTTGCTGTTCGCGTGTTGGGTTGACTTACTGGAAGCTGCTAGATCTCTGCTGCCGCTAAGGTTATGTATTGTATACTGAATCCCCAAGGAGCACAATAATAATAATCTTAATAATCTTTATTTATACAGCGCCAACATATTCCGCAGCGCTTACAGTCCAGGGGTTAATGTACAAACAGTGATAAATAACATAGCAACAGACAAATCCATTATTACAACAAGAAGAATGAGCGCTCTGCTCGCAGGAGTTTACAATCACAATAAGTGAAAAGGTACTCCACTTTTGGGACTTTTGTACCCTTTAATACAAAGAACGTTTGCAACGGCATGTGGACGTGGATACATTATAATGTGATGATTACCAGGAACCTAAAGCACTGGGCACTGCCCCAGATGCTAGTGACGGTACAGAAATGCAGTCCTTCAATCTTCAGTTTGGAGGTCTGTTTATTGGGTGCTCCGAGACCAGTTAATCGCCTATGAAGTGTCAGCTCGGAACAAGGGATTATGTAGCTGGAAAATCTCTATAATCTCTTCACACACCTAGAAAACTGTACATGAGAGGCGTAATGTGGGCATAATTACTGTGTGGCGACTCCGTGTGTATAATTATGTTTTGGGCAGAGTTAGAGGCATGGCCGAGTATGAAAAAAATTGCCTCTTTGTGTTTTTCAAAAGTTAGGAGGTATGCATCCGTGATGACATCTGTGACAACATGGACAGTGCTTTGTCCATGAAGATGTCTGTGAAGTATCCGAGTTTGGTCTGCGTCTCCATTTTTTGCGCTCCATATGTCATCCATATTCCACAGATACTGCTACACAGAAAATTAACTTCTAGAGCATCTCCTATCAGTGGTCAATGAAAACCACAGACCAGACGGCATTCACGGGACCACAGATAACAATGTGCTTGAGCCAACCATAATCACATAGGGCATGCCACTGATTCACTGACATGTGAAAGACTTCTAAGGTCTCCTTCACAGGAGCCTGTCCTATGCGGGAATAACACTCCGTGTGAGAGAGGGATTGTGCACTCTGGACTACAGAAGCGCACGGCATCATCATGATTGATAATGCTGTGTGCCTCTGCCTGACCTTACTTCTACAGAATCATGCTGACAGCTTTATGTCAGTATAATTCTGTAACAGAAATGTCATGCAGACATGTCATGTAGTCCAGAGTGCACAATCCCTCTCTCACATGGAGCGCGATTCCTGCAAGGGACACGCTTCTGTGAAAGAGACCAGGGGCGGATTGGCCATAGACCTTACAGGGAAATTTCCCGGTGGGGCGATGCCCAGGAGGCCGCCTGGGCCCTCCTCACCGCCGGCCAGTATAAGTTTTGGGGATGTATTTTGTGCTGCTGGCAGTATTTTGTGATGGACTGTGGTATTTGGCTCTGTTGGGGTGGTATAATGTGCCACAATATGGCATTGCTGGCCCTGCCTTCGATCAATTTGGACCTAGCTACAAAACAGGGCCACTTTTAGTATTTTTCCAGGGCCACTTTAAGTTCCCAATCCGCCCCTGAAAGAGACGTTATGCTCAAAATAGTCATGTCGTTAGGAGGTTAGCTCACTGGTCTACATTTTCATATGGCTGTAATTACACATGCAGTTTTTGTGACAGTTTTTGATGCAGTTTTTGGAGCCAAAGACAGAAGTGGTTTCAAAGGAGATGCAGTCACACAGCTAGTTCTACTCAATGTTCGGCATTTGTGTCTAACAGAGGCGGAGTGGGAGACTGAACTCCAGCCTCAGCAAATTTACCAACATTTACGTCCGTTTCCAGGTGTAAATGTTGCGAAAAACTACTCCAGCAAGGGGTATGGCTAGTTTATGAGAAATGGCTAGTTTATGACACACCTTGACATTAACTAGCCATTTCTTACGGCAGCATAGACTGGTGTGAAAAGCCAGTTTAAAGGGGTTGTCCGGGTTCAGCTCTGATGGGCCGGATTTAGCGCTACCCTAGCCGTTTTACAGGTTAAGGGCCCATTCACACGACTGTAATATTGCAGGTCCACAAAAATGCGGACCCGCAATACTACAGGTGTCGCCCGGCGTGTGTTCCGCAATGTTCGGAACACATGGCTGGGCGCCCCATTGAAAATGCTTATACTTGTCCGCTGTTGCGGACAAGTATAGGACATGTTCTTTTTTTTATGCGGAGCCGCGACTGCCCGCTCTCATAGAAGTGAATGGGGCAATATTGCGGAATAGATGCGGACCCATTCCCATTGTGTGAATGGGCCCTAAGTTGGGGGGGGTGGGATGTTTGGGACGCTGTTGTCCATTCTGCAAAATTGTATGGAAATCACTTGGATTGAAATCTGTGATATATGTGTCCCTTATGTTGTATAAAGGATTTAAAAAGAAAAAATCCTGCCCATAAGTGCCGGTGATGTTTCTGAAGTCCCTATGGAGACCCAGTACGTCATAGGTTCTCCCAAAAATGCCTTTGTCCTGCGCGATTCAGCGCAGGGCAAAAGAGAGCAGGGGGGCCTGAGAGGTGAAGATAGGGATATGTCTGGGTTCAGCTCTGAACCTGGACAACCCCTTTAAGCTGGCTTTTCACACCAGAGAATAACTACTAACTACTCCATCCGCTTGCTGGAGTAGTTTTTCACCACCATTTACACCTTCTAAACCATGCAGTACATTTCTCCTACTATTTGCATTACATAAGTCACTTGCTATAAACCTGTGATTTAGGGAAATAGGGCAAGCAGCTTTCATGTAGCTCACATTCTCATATTCACAGCTTATACAATAGGCAGGAGGTGTGCAGCAACTGAGATTTACCAACCACTAAACACACAGAAATCCTCATTAAGTAATTAATGCACTTTTCAATGCTTTAAAAAACACATCTTGTTAACAAGCTTCATAAACCATAAATCACTGAAATCGGTAAGATCAATGGTGTCGCAAAACATGCGGACACCACACCCGTGTTCTGTCCGTTTCCGTATGTCAGTTCCTACGGCCCCCTCAAAAAAACATAGAACATGTCCTATTTACAGACAAGGATAGAACAGTTCTAGAGAGGGCAAGACGTTCCGTTCTGCAAAATGCAGAATCCATACGGCTGGTATCTGTGTTTTGGGATCTGCAATTTGCTGACAACGTAAACCGCAACAGCCATATGCAAGCCCTCACTGGCCCCTGTAAGGCTGCCTTCACACAGTCAGTGTTCAGTCTGTCATTTCCATCAGTGATTTTGAGACAAAACCAGGTGCGGCTCTAAACACAGAACAGGAGCAGATCTTTCCCTTATACCTTATGTCTGTGGAGGCTCCAGTCCTGGTTATGGCTCACAATCACTGAAGGAAATCACTGACCAAAACACTGACGTGTGAATGAGGCTTTAAGGGAACCTGTCATCTCCGAAACACCCCCTGAACTAGAGTAAGCGTTGTATAGTGTAAGTGATGCTGAATCCGAATATGTAAGTTTTATCTTCATACTCACTTCCATTCCGACGCTGTGCTCCCACAAACCTGCAGTAAAATGCACTCACTGGACTCTTCTTTGAGTCCTCTCCATTATGTGAGTGAGCACCGGAGTCCAGTGAGTGCATTTTACTGCTGGTTTGTGGGAGCACAGCGTCGGAATGGAAGTGAGTATGAAGATAAAACTTACATATTCGGATTCAGCATCACTTACACTATACACCGCTTACTGTAGTTCAGGGAGTGTTTCGGAGATGACAGGTTCCCTTTAAGGTACAGCTACATAAGGGTACGGCCACATGTTTGGGTTTTTAGATTTTTGAAGCCAAAATCAGGTCTAAATAATAAAAGGAGAGATGGTATTAAGGACAAACACTTCTCTTTTTCAGTCTACTCCTAGTTTCACCTTCAGAAATGGCAGCTTGTGGCTGTACTGTAAAGATGCCACCCAACAAATGAGCAAAAGTGTATAGTAGGTGATGTGATCGTTTATGCAGCACATAAAATCATCATTTGTGTGCAGCACCTTGTCCTGTGTAAACAGGGACGTGCTTCCAACAGGTTCCTCTTACACAGATAAATGCATCTGAATGAGCAGGTAATGATTGAGAACAAACTGTTTATACCTGATAATTACACTTCCTATAGGCCCATGCAGAGGCGTAGCTACCGGGGGGCAGGGGGGGCGACGGCTCCGGGCCCAGTGAGTCAGGGGGGGCCCAGCAAGGATGACTATCAGGCGAATACAAGTGAGCGCTTCCATTATGGAAGCGCTCACTTGTATTTAGCGATCCCTATCAGACCTCAGATCAGCCCACCCAGCCACATAAAATTAAAATAAAAAACCTTTCTTACCTGTCCCGCACTACGGCAACCCTCCGGTCCCGCGTGCCACTGTCTTCCCTGGCCTGCGCGCACTATGACCTGACGCTGCACGCACCCGACCGGAGGGCAGCCGCAGCGCGGAACAGGTAAGAAAGGTTTTTTTTATTTTAATCTTATGTGGCTGGGTGGGCTGATCTGAGGTCTTATGGGGGCACAATACGCTGAATCTGAGGTCTGATGGGGGCACAGTAGGGTGATGTGAGGTCTGATGGAGGCAAAATACGCTGAATCTGAGGTCTGATGGGGGCACAGTAGGGTGATGTGAGGTCTGATTAGGGCACAATACGCTGATCTGGAGGTCTGTATGGGGCACAATACGCTGATCTGAGTCTGATGGGGGCACAATACGCTGATCTGAGGTCTGATGGAGGCACAAATACGCTGATCTGAGTCTGATGGGGCAACAGTAGGGTGATGTGAGGGATGATGCGGCACATTCTGCTGATCTGAGGTCTGATGGGGGTACAATACGCTGATCTGAGGTCTAATGGGGGCACAATACGCTGATGTGAGGTCTGAATGGGGCACAGTAGGCTGATGTGAGGTCTGATGGGGGCACAATACGCTGATTTGAGGTCTGATGGGGGCACAATACACTGATCTGAGGTCTGATGGGCAACAATACGCTGATCTGAGGTCTGATGGGGGCACAATACGCTGATCTGAGGTCTGATGGGGCACATTCTGCTGGATCTGAGGTCTGATGGGGCACAATACGCTGATCTGAGGTCTGATGGGGGCACAATACGCTGATCTGAGGTCTGATGGAGGCACAATACGCTGATCTGAGGTCCTGATGGGGGCACAGTAGGGTTGATGTGAGGACTAATGGGGGCACATTCTGCTGATCTGAGGTCTGATGGGGGTACAATACGCTGATCTGAGGTCTGATGGGGCACAGTAGGGCTGATGTGAGGTCTGATGGGGGCACAATACGCTGATCTGAGGTCTGATGGGGGCACAATACACTGATCTGAGGTCTGATGGGGCACAATACGCTGATCTGAGGTCTGATGGGGCACAATACGCTGATCTGAGGTCTGATGGGGGCACATTCTGCTGATCTGAGGTCTGATGGGGGCACAATACGCTGATGTGAGGTCTGATGGGGGCACAATCTGCTGATCTGAGGTCTGATGGGGGCACAAATACACTGATCTGAGGTCTGATGGGGCACAATACGCTGATCTGAGGTCTGATGGGGGCACAGTAGGCTGATGTGAGGACTAATGGGGGCACATTCTGCTGATCTGAGGTCTGATGGGGGTACAATACGCTGATCTGAGGTCTGATGGGGCACAATACGCTGATCTGAGGTCTGATGGGGCACAATACGCTGATCTGAGGTCTGATGGGGCACAATACGCTGATCTGAGGTCTGATGGGGCACAATACGCTGATCTGAGGTCTGATGGGGCACAATACGCTGATCTGAGGTCTGATGGGGGCACAATACGCTGATCTGGGGTCTTATGGGGCACAATACGCTGATCTGAGGTCTGATGGGGGCACAGTAGGCTGATCTGAGGTCTGATGGGGGCACAGTAGGCTGATCTGAGGTCTGATGGGGCACAGTAGGCTGATCTGAGGTCTGATGGGGGCACAGTAGGCTGATCTGAGGTCTGATGGAGGCAAAGTAGGCTGATGTGAGGTCTGATGGGGGCACAATACGCTGATCTGAGGTCTGATGGGGCACAATACGCTGATCTGAGGTCTGATGGGGGCACATTCTGCTGATCTGAGGTCTGATGGGGCACAATACGCTGATCTGAGGTCTGATGGAGGCACAATACGCTGATCTGAGGTCTGATGGGGGCAGGGAACTGTTAGTTTAGTGATGTAAAAACTGGGGACAGGTTTCCTTTAACATAGGAGTCCCCTTGTTTTTTTACTCCTATTACTCCTATATTTTACTGCATTATATGGTAGAGTATTTACACTAGGGTATGTAGAAAGTCTATTGTACTGTACTTAACAGCATAGATGATCTAGCAGTTTATACAGTCATCTTTCTAATACGCTATTATAACCACAACTAGTAGTATGTGCCTGTGAAGTTGGAAACGTGCGTTTGGGAAGCCACTAAGTGGGGGGCCCACTCAAGTATGTTTCGCCCCCCCTGTGCTGAACCTCTAGCTACGCCTCTGGGCCCATGTAACTATTCATACCTGCTAATTACACTTCCTATAGGTCTATGTAACTGTTCATACCTAATAATTAAACTTCGTTTAGGCCCATGTAACTGTTCATACCTGATAATTACACTTCCTATAGGTCCATTTAACTGTTCATACCTGATAATTACACTTCCTATAGGTCCATGTAACTGTTCATACCTGATAATTACACTTCCTATAGGCCCATGTAACTGTTCATACCTGATAATTACACTTCCTATAGGCCCACGTAACTGTTCATACCTGATAATTACACTTCCTATAGGTCCATGTAACTGTTCATACCTGATAATTACACTTCCTATAGGCCCATGTAACTGTTCATACCTGATAATTACACTTCCTATAGGTCCATGTAACTATTCATACCTGATAATTACACTTCCTATAGGCCCATGTAACTGTTCATACCTGATAATTACACTTCCTATAGGTCCATGTACCTGTTCATACCTGATAATTTCACTTCCTATAGGCCCATGTAACTGCTTATACCTGATAATTACACTTCCTATAGGCTCATGTAACTGCTTATACCTGATAATTACACTTCCTATAGGCTCATGTAAAGCGGTCCTTATAAAGACACTTTTAGGCTTCATTCACACGTCCGTATTTGTTATGCGGTCCGCAAATTGCAAAAAAAAACCATGACGTTCCGTATGGCATCCGTGTTTCCATTTTTTTTTTACAGATCCATTATAACAATGCCTATCCTTGTCAGCAAAACGGACAAGAATAGCACATGTTCTATCTTTTTTGCGGAACGGAAATAGGGACATACGGAAACGGAATGCACACGGAGTACCTTAGTTTTTTTTGCTGACCCATTGAAATGAATGGTTCCGCATACGGTCCGCAAAAAAAACGGACATGGAAACAAAATACGGTCATGTGAATGAAGCCTTAAAGGGATGTTCTAAAGATGACAGGGGTCATTTACTGACCTCACTATGCCAGTTTTTGACAATATTTTGTCGCACAAGTGTTTCTACCCTGTCCTCTCCACTTGGGAGTGCAGGATGACGGGGGCTGGGCCGAGGACATCAGCCCCAGCAAATTTAACAATATTTACTCCTGGAAGCAGGCATAAATGTTGGTGAAAAACTACTCCACTCAGGGGGTAGAGTAATTTTTCCCTCCAGGTGCACGAACTGCCATAGATGCACCTAATTTAGGACAAGGCACATGCTTCGTCATAAATTATGTGCATCCTAGCCGGGTTTTCCAGGCTATTAGAAAATGCTCAAATATGCTTTATAGTGGTTAATAAATGGTGTCAGATTTCGATATTCCCAGAATTCATTGATGTTCCTGTAACATCTTTTGCCGAATCTTGCGGATCGTGGACCCATTTAAGTCAATGGGTCTGCAACTGCAGCACAGAGGACACACGGCCAGCGTCCGTGCATTGTGGATTGCTATTTGTGGTCCTCGTGGCCACGAATGTAAAGGCTCCATGCCCGTATTGTGGACCGCATGCGGTGAGTCTGCAATATACAGGTACCGGCCGTGTGCACTCTGTGCTGTGGATGGGTCCGCTATCTGCAAGATACAGCCGATGACAGGACATGTCCTATCTTTAGCGGTGCAGAGGCATGGATAGGAAGGCCACAGAAACACTCCGAACCACTTCCGTGGCCTTTCAGGTCTGTGCCTCCGCACCACAAAACATAAGACATGTCCTATCTTATATCATATCTTGCAGAACCTGGACCCATTCAAGTCAATGGGTCCACATCCGCAGCACAGAGTTCACACGGTCGGTGCCCATGCATTGTGGACCGCTATTTGTGGTCGGCAGCACGGGTACGAAGCCCTTAATCAGTTGATATTATTGTTCCCAGCTTGCATGTCTCCAGGTGTTACAAAACTAGAGGGCATGCTGGGAGTAGTAGTTTTGTATTAGCTGGAAGGCCACAGAGTACACAGCACGGATATTATACATGCATCAAACTTTATTATTTATTAAGAAAATAAAATTCCACTTACTGCTTTATCACCCAGAGCTTTTTTGATATTGAAGCGAACTTTGAAGGCTCCAGGAGCATCTGAAGTTAAAAACACATAAACAGTAAGAAATAAGCATGCCCCTTCTGCAGTAATAAATACGGTACGCCCCTTCTGCAGTAATAAGTACGATACGCCCCTTCTGCAGTAATAAGTACGGTATGCCCCTTCTGCAGTAATAAGTACGGTACGCCCCTTCTGCAGTAATAAGTACGGTACGCCCCTTCTGCAGTAATAAGTACGGTATGCCCCTTCTGCAGTAATAAGTACGGTACGCCCCTTCTGCAGTAATAAGTACGGTACATCCCTTCTGCAGTAATAAGTACGGTACGCCTCTTCTGCAGTAATAAGTACGGTACGCCCCTTCTGCAGTAATAAGTACGGTACACCCCTTCTGCAGTAATAAGTACGGTACGCCCCTTCTGCAGTAATAAGTACGGTACGCCTCTTCTGCAGTAATAAGTACGGTACGCCCCTTCTGCTGTAATAAGTACAGTACGCCCTTCTGCAGTAATAAGTACGGTACGCCCCTTCTGCAGTAATAAGTACAGTATGCCCCTTCTGCATTAATAGTACGGGTACGCCCCTTCTGCAGTAATAAGTACGGTACGCCCCTTCTGCAGTAATAAGTACGGTACGCCTCTTCTGCAGTAATAAGTACGGTACGCCCCTTCTGCAGTAATAAGTACGGTACGCCCTTCTGCAGTAATAAGTACGGTACGCCCCTTCTGCAGTAATAAGTACGGTACGCCTCTTCTGCAGTAATAAGTACGGTACGCCCCTTCTGCAGTAATAAGTACGGTACGGCCCCCTTCTGCAGTAATAAGTACGGTACGCCCCTTCTGCAGTAATAAGTACGGTACGCCTCTTCTGCAGTAATAAGTACGGTACGCCCCTTCTGCTGTAATAAGTACGGTACGCCCCTTCTGCAGTAATAAGTACGGTACGCCCCTTCTGCAGTAATAAGTACGGTACATCCCTTCTGCAGGAATAAGCACGGTACACCCCTTCTTCAGTAATAAGTACGGTACGCCCCTTCTGCACTAATAAGTACGGTACGCCCCTTCTGCAGTAATAAGTATGATATGCCCCTTCTGCAGTTATAAGTACGGTACGCCCCCTTCTGCACTAATAAGTACGGTACGCCCCTTCTGCAGTAATAAGTACAGTACGCCCCTTCTGCAGTAATAAGTACGGTACACCCCTTCTGCTGTAATAAGTATGGTATGCCCCTTCTGCAGTAATAAGTACGGTACGCCCCTTCTGCAGTAATAAGTACGGTACGCCCCTTCTGCAGTAATAAGTACGGTATGCCCCTTCTGCAGTAATAAGTACGGTACGCCCCCTTCTGCAGTAATGAGTATGGTACGCCCCTTCTGCAGTAATAAGTACGGTACGTCCCTTCTGCAGTAATAAGTAAGGTATGCCCCTTCTGCAGTATATGTACGGTACACCCCTTCTGCAGTAATAAGTACGGTACACCCCTTCTGCAGTAATAAGTACGGTAAGCCCCCTTCTGCCTGTAATAAGTACGGTATGCAACTTCTGCTGTAATAAGTACGGTATGCAACTTCTGCAGTAATAAGTACGGTACATCCCTTCTGCAGGAATAAGCACGGTACACCCCTTCTGCAGTAATAAGCACGGTACACCCCTTCTGCAGTAATAAGTACGGTACGCCCCTTCTGCAGTAATAAGTACGATACGCCCCTTCTGCACTAATAAGTACGGTACGCCCCTTCTGCAGTAATAAGTATGATATGCCCCTTCTGCAGTTATAAGTACGGTACGCCCCTTCTGCAGTAATAAGTACGGTACACCCCTTCTGCAGTAATAAGTACGGTACGCCCCTTCTGCAGTAATAAGTACGGTATGCCCCTTCTGCAGTAATAAGTACGGTACGCCCCTTCTGCAGTAATGAGTATGGTACGCCCCTTCTGCAGTAATAAGTACGGTACGTCCCTTCTGCTGTAATAAGTAAGGTATGCCCCTTCTGCAGTAATAAGTACGGTACACCCCTTCTGCAGTAATAAGTACGGTACGCCCCTTCTGCAGTAATAAGTACGGTACGCCCCCTTCTGCTGTAATAAGTACGGTACGCCCCTTCTGCAGTAATAAGTACGGTACGCCCCTTCTGCAGTAATAAGTACGGTACGCCCCTTCTGCAGTAATAAGTAAGGTACGCCCCTTCTGCAGTAATAAGCACGGTATGCCCCTTCTGCAGTAATAAGCACGGTACGCCCCTTCTGCAGTAATAAGCACGGTACTCCCCTTCTGCAGTAATAAGTACGGTACGCCCCTTCTGCTGTAATAAGTACGGTACGCCCCTTCTGCAGTAATAAGTACGGTATGCCCTTCTGCTGTAATAAGTACGGTACGCCCCTTCTGCGGTAATAAGTAAGGTACGCCCCTTCTGCAGTAATATGTACGGTATTCCCCTTCTGCAGTAATAAGTACGGTACGCCCCTTCTGCTGTAATAAGTACGGTATGCCCCTTCTGCAGTAATAAGTACGGTATGCCCCTTCTGCAGTAATAAGTACGGTACGCCCCTTCTGCAGTAATAAGTACGGTACGCCCCTTCTGCAGTAATAAGTACGGTATGCCCCTTCTGCTGTAATAAGTACGGTACGCCCCTTCTGCTGTAATAAGTACGGTACGCCCCTTCTGCTGTAATAAGTACGGTATTATCCTTCTGCTGTAATAAGTACGGTACGCCCCTTCTGCTGTAATAAGTACGGTACGCCCCTTCTGCTGTAATAAGTACGGTATTATCCTTCTGCTGTAATAAGTAAGGTACGCCCCTTCTGCTGTAATAAGTACGGTACGCCCCTTCTGCTGTAATAAGTAAGGTACGCCCCTTCTGCTGTAATAAGTACGGTACGCCTCTTCTGCTGTAATAAGTAAGGTACGCCCCTTCTGCTGTAATAAGTATGGTACGCCCCTTCTGCTGTAATAAGTAAGGTACGCCCCTTCTGCTGTAATAAGTACGGTACGCCCCTTCTGCTGTAATAAGTACGGTACGCCCCTTCTGCTGTAATAAGTAAGGTACGCCCCTTCTGCTGTAATAAGTACGGTACGCCCCTTCTGCTGTAATAAGTACGGTACGCCCCTTCTGCTGTAATAAGTACGGTACGCCCCTTCTGCTGTAATAAGTAAGGTACGCCCCTTCTGCTGTAATAAGTACGGTACGCCCCTTCTGCAGTAATAAGTACGGTACGCCCCTTCTGCTGTAATAAGTACGGTATGCCCCTTCTGCTGTAATAAGTACGGTATGTCCCTTCTGCTGTAATAAGTACGGTATGCCCCTTCTGCAGTGATAATTACGGTATGCCCCTTCTGCAATCCTCGGTGTACACAGCTGCTGTGGTTCTAATGTTTGTCCCATTACAGAAAAGAAAAGATTGAGCAGATTATTAAATATCATGGTACACATAGCACTAATGATCTGTAATCCATAACAATCGGGTTTTGACTCTCTTAGGCCTCTTTCACACGAGCAGGATGTGTTCAGGGAAAAACTGTTGGCTTTCCATGCAGGTTCAATCAGATTTTTTCTGCGATTGCGTTCAGTGTTTGTGGTTTTTCCATCTGTATCCGGATTGCATCCATATTTCATGGACGTAAAGAAAAACTGAAAAATAACAATCTACATCTCTTAGAACCATCCGTGAAAACGCACTGCATCCAGAAGCCCCATGCATGAAAAAAAGCATAATATAGAACGTGCTGCGATGTTCCCTGAACGCACAGATGATGAGCGATAAACGACGCCCAAGTGCACAGAAATTAAAGGGGTTATCCGAGAGTATAAAAAGCCCCCCTCCCCCATTTGCTGGGCCCCTCACAGTGAATATTCTTGGGTCCCCACTTCCTGCGCCGCTCCTGGTCCCCGCCACACGCTGCTGCTTCTCCCTGTGCGCAGTTGAAAGCATTCGGTGTCAGGGAGGAGCAGCCAATGGCAGGCTGGGACGGGGACGAGCCTCCCTAGGGTTACCTGCAATGATAGGGAGGCTCGTCTACGTCCCCGCCTGCCATTGGATGCTCCCCCGACACTGGATGTTTTCATCCGCGCACAGGGAGAAGCAGCAGCGGCGGTGCGGGGACCAGGAGCTGCGTGAACAGCCAGGCAAGTATATTCAATGTGAGGGGCCCAGCACACGGGGGGGGGGGGGTGTTATACTCTCGGATAACCCCTTTAAGGCCCCTTTCACACGAATGAGTTTTCCGTGCGGGTGCAATGTGTGACGTGATGCATCACTTCTGAGTTGCGTGAAAATCGCAGCATGTTCTATACTCTGCGTTTTTCACACAGCCCTGGTCCCATAGAAGGGAATGGGGCTTCAGTGAAAAACGTACTGCGTCCTGAAGCAAGTGCAGATGCAATATGTTTTTCACTGATGGTTGCTAAGAGATGTTGTTTGTAAACCTTCAGTTTTTTATCACGCACGTGAAAAACGCATCAAAATGCATTGCAGCCGCGCGGAAAAAAAACTGAACAACTGAACACATTCGCAGACAAAACTGACTGAACTTGCTTGCAAAATGGTGCGAGTTTTCCTGAACGCATCCTGACCTAATCCGTGATGCTCGTGTGAAAGGGGTCTTAGCCCATTCACTTCTATGGGGCCAGGGCTGCGTGAAAAACGCAGAATATAGAACATGCTGCTATTCTCACGCAACGCAGAACTGATGCGTGAAAAAACCGCTCATGTACACAGACCCATTGGAATGAATGGGTCAGGATTCAGTGTGGGTGCTATGCATTCACGTCACGCATTGCACCCGTGCAGAAAACTTGCTTGTGTGAAAAGGGGCCTTAGTCCGATTCATGCTGGTGTGGTTAACCCCTTCCTGACTGTCTAACGTAAATTTAAGTTAGCGGTCGGATATTTAAAGATGGTACACGCTTGCGAGCGCAGTGGGCACCGGGTGTTTGCTGTCTTAAACAGCAGGCACCTGGCGTTAATGCATGCGATTGACTATAATGTCAATCTCATAAATGTAACCCCTCAAATGCCATGGTCAAAATGCGACCATGGAATCTGTGAGGTTAAAAATCAGGTGCGTGCACTCCTGGCTGTGCAGCGGCTTGGGGGAGCCAGATGGTGTGTGCGGCAACCTCAGTCCTCCTGATTGATACGAGGCTTCCACACATAGGTTCCTATGGGGCCCCTGCCATAGGAACAGAGTGAAATTCTCATAGACTCTAATACTAAAGCATTGGATTCTATGAGAGAAGCAATCTAGGGGAACTATTAAAAAGTAAAAAAAAAAAAAGTTTTTTAAAAAATATAGAAAAGTAATAAAAAGTATTTAAAAAGTAAAACACATCCCAAAATGGCAACAATGAAAAATACAAATCTCCCTGCAAAAAATGAGCCCTCACACAGCTCCATATACAGTCATGGCCAAAAGTTTTGAGAATGATACAAATATTAATTTTTACAAAGTCTACTGCTTCAGTTTTTATAATGGCAATTTGCATATACTCCAGAATGTTATAAAGAGTGATCAGAACCAGAACAGAGCGGGGAGCCCGGGAGGTTTCCGGGGGTCCGGCCACCACCAGGCGCAGCTCCCCGCGCCGCTCATAGAACTGAATGGGAGCCGGGCCGTGCATGCGCGGTGCGCTCCCATTCATTTCTATGGAGCCGACGGAAGTAGCTTATTCGCACTCACAGTCTTACCTAAAAACACAGCCATGAATAAAGAATGGTACCAGAATGTCCTCCGAGAGCAACTTCTCCCAACCGTCCAAGAGCAGTTTGGCGATCAACAATGCCTTTTCCAGCATGATGGAGCACCTTGCCATAAAGCAAAGGTGATAACTAAATGGCTCAGGGAACAAAACATAGAGATTTTGGGTCCATGGCCTGGAAACTCCCCAGATCTTAATCCCATTGAGAACTTGTGGTCAATCATCAAGAGACGGGTGGACAAACAAAAACCTACTAATTCTGACAAAATGCAAGCATTGATTGTGCAAGAATGGACTGCTATCAGTCAGGATTTGGTCCAGAAGTTGATTGAGAGCATGCCAGGGAGAATTGCAGAGGTCCTGAAGAAGAAGGGTCAACACTGCAAATATTGACTTGCTGCATTAACTCATTCTAACTGTCAATATAAGCTTTTGTTACTCATAATATGATTGCAATTATATTTCTGTATGTGATAAAAACATCTGACAAACACACATAAAAACCAGAGGGCAGCAGATCATGTGAAAATATAATATTTGTGTCATTCTCAAAACTTTTGGCCATGACTGTACATCAAAATAAAAAAGTTATGGGGTCAGAATATGGGCGATGTAAAAAAAATTATTATTTTCCCAGTATTAAAACAAGAAAAACTATACCTACAAGTGCATCTCAATAAATTAGAATATCATCAAAAAGTAGGTTTTTTTTTCAGTAATTCAATTCAAAAAGTGAAACCCATATATTATATAGAGTCATTACAAACAGAGTGAACTTTTTCTAGTGTTTATTTCTGGTAATGTTGATGATTATACTTACAGCCAAGGAAAATCCGAAAGTTAGAATATTATATTAGACCAACTGTCATTTTTTTTAAACACAGAAATGTTGGCCAAATGAAAAGTCTGTACAGTAAATGCAGTCAATACTTGGTTGGGGCTCCTTTTGCATCAATGCGGCGTGGCATGGAGGCGATCAGCCTGTGGCACTGCAGAGGTGTTATGGAAGCCCAGGTTGCTTTAAATAGCAGCCTTCAGCTCGTCTGCATTGTTGGCTCTGGTGTCTTTCATCTTCCTCTTGACAATACCACATAGATTCTCTGTGGGGTTAAGGTCAGGCGAGTTTGCTGGCCAATCAAGCACAGTGATACTATGGTTATTACACCTGGTATTGGTACTTTTGGCAGTGTGGACAGGTGCCAAGTCCTGCTGGAAAATAAAAATTCCATCTCCAAAAATCTTGTCGGCAGAGGGAAGCATGAAGTGCTCTAAAATTTCCTGGTAGACGGCTGTGGTGACTTTGGTCTTGATAAAATACAGTGGACCTACAGCAGCCTCTCCACTCTTCCTCCAGACTCTGGGACCTTGATTTCTAAATGAAATGCACAATTTACTTTAATCTGAGAACAACACCTTTGACCACTGAGCAACAGTCCAGTTCTTTTTCTCCTTGGCCCAGGTAAGACGCTTCTGGCGTCTATTGGTCATGAGTGGCTTGACACATGGAATGCGACACTTGTAACCCATGTCTTGGATACGTCTGTGTGTGGTGGCTCTTGAAGCACTGACTCCAGCAGCAGTCCACTTCTTGTGAATCTCCCCCAAATTTTTGGAAAGACCTTTTCTTAACAATCCTAACAAGGCTGCGGTTCTCCCTGTTGCTTGTGCACCTTTTTCTACCACCCTTTTTCCTTCCACTCAACTTTCCATTAATATGCTTGGATACAGCACTCTGCCAGCTTCTTTAGCAATGACCTTTCATGGCTTATCCTCCTTGTGGGGTGTGTCAATGACAGCCTTCTGGACATCTGTCAAGTCAGCAGTCTTCCCCATGTTTGTGTCGCCTACTGAACCAGACTAAGGGACCTTTTTAAAGGCTTAGGAAGCCTTTGCAGGTGTTTTGGGTTAATTATTCAAATTTTCTGAGATAATGAATTTTGGGTTTTCCTTGGCTGTAAGCCATAATCATCAACATTAAATAAATAAACACTTGAAAAAATTCACTCTGTAATGACTCTATATAATATATGTGTTTCACTTTTTGAACTGAAGTACTGAAACAAAAACAACTTTTTGATGATATTCTAATTTATTGAGATGCACTTGTGTCTGGTATCATAGTAATCACACTGACCCGGGGAATGAAAGTAACAGGCCAGTTTTACCGCCTAGAAAATGCTGTAAAAACAAAACCCATAAAATCATGTTGGAATTTTGTTGTTTTTTTTTTTTTTTTATTTTTTTATAATTCCACTCCATTTGAAACTGTTTCTCCACTTCCCACTACATTATATGCAACCGTAAATGGTGCTATTACAAAACTACAACTTGTCCCACAAAAAACAAGACAATATGGCTATATAAGGCTACTTTCACACTTGCGGTAGCCTTTTCCAGCAGGCTGTTCCAGCAGGGGAACAGCCTGCCGGATCCGTGCTACCGCAAGTCCACCGTGCCGCCGGAAGTCCGCTCCGGCCCCGTCCACTAAAATGGGGTCAGGCCAGAGGTCCAGCCACAGCACGGCAAACATGCCGAGAGAAGGCCGGACAAAAACCGCAGCATGCTAACCCCATTATAGCGAATGGGGCCGGGGCGGAAGACTTACAGTAGCATGGATCCGGCAGCCTGTTCCCCCTGCTGGAATAGCCTGGTGGAAAAGGCTACCACAAGTGTGAAAGTAGCCTAAATGGAAAAATAAAAAAGTTGGCTTTGGGAAGGCTGGGAGTAAAAAAACAAATGAAAAAATGGAAAATCACCCGTTCCTGTAGGGGTTAAATTCCACTGCAGTTCTAGTTTATACCATATGAAATCATGTCAACTTTTATATTTACATGGGTTTTAAAGTTAGCCTGTCACCAGGAAATAATTCACTTAGTTAAACCAGTTACAATGCCTTGTAAGGCTAGCTCAGCTGAATGTAATGTCTTTCACTTAGTGATCCATTGCTTCATTCTGGAGAAAAAGTACTTTTAATTCAAATTAGCAGTAAAGTGCACTAAGGGTGGGCCCAGGCCACTCTGTGCACTCTTACTTCTACTGCTTCCTCTGCCAGTGCCTCCCTCTCCTTCTTGACTGACAGGACTAGGTTCCTGGACAGTTATCTCGCCTTGCCCTGTCTATCAAGAAGGAGAGGGAGAGGCTGGAAGAAAAAGCAGGAAGAGCAAGGATACACAGGGAGATTTGGGCTCTTGGTGTGCTTAGCTGCTCATTTGCACGTGGATTAAAATACTTTTTCTCCAGAAAGAAGCAACAGATCACTAAGGGAAAGGTATCATTACATTCAGC
Organism: Rhinella marina; assembly: GCA_900303285.1. Classification (NCBI taxonomy): domain Eukaryota; kingdom Metazoa; phylum Chordata; class Amphibia; order Anura; family Bufonidae; genus Rhinella; species Rhinella marina. The sequence goes on along the minus strand of ONZH01003613.1, from coordinate 150,870 downwards.
TAAGCTAGCCCTTTAAGGCACTGTGCCTGGTTTAAACCTTTAAATTTGGTATGGCTCCATAGGAACTTTGCTGTAGTAGGCCTCGGAGCCTTCAGAAAGTCAGAGGCTGCCTTAGCAACTGAACCTCTCTCTTGATCTCAACACCGGAAAGCAGTTCTGGTCCGATTGCTCTGCTCAGATGGCACAGTCCACTTTATGCTGTGTAAGGACTCATGGACACGACCGTATGTATTTTGCGGTCCACAAAACACGGATCCTCAAAAAATACTGATGATGTCAGCGTGTGTTCCGTATTTTGCGGAATGGAACAGCTGGTCCCTAATAGAACAGTCCTCTCTTTGTCCATAATGCAGACAATAATCAGACATGTTCTATTTTTTGTGGAATGGACATACAGACATACAGAAAAGGAATGCGTGCGGAGTCATTCCACATACGGGCCGCCAAAAAAAAAACGGAAGGGACACAGAAACAAAATACGTTCATGTGTATGAGCTCTAAACCAGCAGGCACGCGGTAGCTATGGCACCCCCTCAGCTTTTGAGCGGGAGCCATGTTTAAAGCACAGACTTCTGCAGTATATGTACGGTGGAGGTCCTTAAAGGGGTTAACAGTGAATTTCACGGTGATACACTGCCTTTAAAGAGGACCTTTCACCACGCCTGACATGCCTATTTTAATAGCTTCATGCATTCCCCACGTACTAACAATTCTGGAGCATCTATTCTTATGTCTCTGTGTTGTGCCATTCCTTTATTATTTGCACTAGAAGTTGTGAATGAATTGCTATTTGCCTTCAGTAAAGGAACAGAGGGGAGGTAACAAGTTGGGGGAGTGTCCCTGCACAGGCTCACTCTATCCAATCAGTGCTGCCATGTTCAGACTGTGCAGGTACACCCCCCCCCAACTTGTTACCTCCCCTCTGTTCCTTTACTGAAGGCAAATAGCAATTCACATATAACTTCTAGTGCAAATAATAAAGGAATGGCACAACATACAGACATAAGAATAGATGCTCCAGAATTGTTGTTACATGGGGAATGCATGAAGCTATTAAAACAGTAAAGTCAGGAACGGTGAAAGATCCTCTTTAAGTAGGACACATACAAAAATAATAGTGAACACTAAAACGTAAGCCATAAATATAGTAAATAACTACAATAATAACCACAAGGCCAATAGAAATTTTCCACTGACACATCTATAACCAGTACATGTAAGAACATTAATTCTGATGTCAGGACCTGATGGTTACACAGAAATGACTGGCACCACATTGACACTACTTTGTTTTTCCTATAGAAGCGTTTTTCCATAGATAACTTATCTGCCAACCACTGACTGATGCAGTGCTACCTTACAAGAGGTTCTTCGGCAGCATCATCTTATACTGTACATACGACGGGCCTTCTTTGTGAGGGCCCATACTATTCATCACATGGTGGATGGGAGCCCCCCACCTTATCCTTAAAAAAAGAAGTGTGTAATAAAAGTAATAATTTATCCCATTTCAAAAATATAAGAAATATTTGGAGTCAGCTGTGATTTACATGCCCTTTCTAAATGACACAGACTTCTGTGGTGATATCTCATATTCTGATAATTTAGGATGTGGGAGAGTATTATTCTATATAGATATAAGCATATGAAAATTGTAAAATAAAAATTTGAAGGCCAAACTCTAAGCTTTCTGCATTTTCCTATATTTAAAAGCATGTCTACGTGGCAATTCATCTAAAAGGCTATTGTAGCTTTCCTGTAAACATGCAGCCAAGTGCTCTCTACTGTCCTAATATTACATTTTAAGGCCTTCTCTAATTTATGAAACTGGTGCAAACGAAGAGAACAGAAGTTGCCCTTGGCAACCAATCACATTGCTGCTTTCATTTTCCAATAGCCCTCTAAAATATAAGAGCTGGAATCTGATTGGTTGCTATGGGCACCTTTTCTCCTGTAAATGAAAGACATATACAATATTTTATGTAATTTACCTGGTCCGCAGAGTTCTGATACAGCAATGCCGAACAAAGGGAGAATCAGAAATAGAGTTTTTCCCAGCATCCTCGCAGCACGAAAATCCCCCAGGATAAAGAGCTGCTGGGCTCTGAAAAGCTGTCTTAAAAACTTTGCCTGGGAAAAAGGCTTAATTATTAATCTTTTCTCCTACAGCCAAATGATCTGCAAAGGCTGTGATTTTCTAGCCATTTGTCATTTGATATTAGACAGTAATTATACAAGTTGTTTGCATTTCTTTAGCATTGCTCGAGTAGCAATGTAGCCATACTAGCCTGCCATCATCAATTAATTACTGCATGCAAAGGGGGCCATTTACAAAAGCTTTATGCCTGATTTTTGGCGTACAAAGTTGCAGAATTCGGCACAAATGGCATTTTGGCCATAATGATGTGACTTTATGTGTTTTACGCTGCTCTCGACACTTTTTTAAAAGTGGGTGGGGCTTACATGATAGGACGGGCCATCACAGCCGCACACATTGAATATAATTTACAGCAGAAAAATGGCATAAATTACAACTGAAAGCTAAACCAGGACCTCACCAATGAGACAAATTTATCAAGAGGCCTGCACCTTTCAAAGAAGCACTCCCACAAAAATCGTTATTCTCTGAACTGTTAAAAAGGTACATGATGTAAACGGTGGTGAAGGTAATCTTCTTACCGGTGACTGTAGCTGTGAGTTATAACCTCCTTTCTGATCCTCAGCTGTGTCATGTGACCAGCACTCTGATATCCTATTGATAGGAAGTCAGTTACTTCTCTATTAATTCTTATGAGACTGACATTGAGGTTCCCATATAAATACATAGAGAAACTGGCTTCCTGTCCACACATAAGGTTGCATTGGTTGCATTTTTCGCCAGTTGGCTTTTTACTAAGACTGGTATGTGAAACACCAGTTTTTACTAAATGACCCCGAAAATGTGTGAATATGAAAAGGACTACAGAGTCTATAGTGAAACTACACTTGTATATAATTATGGGTTCCTGTAAATAGCGTGGCCCGGCTGTGGTAGCTGCATGCATATAACCGTCAAAGGGGCTGTCTTATCTCGCCTAAGAGATGCATGGGGACTTCATTGTGGACAAGCTGCATTGCAAAGTGTGAAATCTGCAGTGGAAATCCGTAATATAAATGAACATACTAAGGAGTTTAAATCCTCACCGCAAGTCAATTTTACGATGCAGATTTTTTTTCCTAATGTGTGGATAAGATTTCTTAAAGAGGCTCTGTCACTAGGTTGTAACCTATGTATTTAAATACATAGGTTACAAGTCCTAGTGACAACTTTTAAAATCATACCTTTCATGCAGAGTTCTGCACAGCGGTCGCGTAGAAATCTAAACTTTAAAACATATGCAAATGAGCCATCGGAGCACCGGGGGGCGGCCTCTTTTCTCTGGAGCACCGCTCCTTCACCGCCCCCCCGGGCTCGAGGCACGTCCCCTGTCTCTAATCATGCCCCCTCCTGTATTTGATAGACAGCGCTAGACTCTCGCGCATGCGCCCTAAAATTTTCCCGGTGCATGCGCAGTAGCGCTTGCAGTGTCTACACTGCAAGCGCTGTCTTCTCTTCTGCGCACGCGCCGTCACTCCCGGGACTAGCAAAGTGACGGCGCGTGCGCAGAAGACAAGACAGCGCTTGCAGTGTAGACACTGCAAGCGCTACTGCGCATGCGCCGGGAAAATTTTAGGGCGCATGCGCGAGAGTTCAGTGCTAGACTTACCAGTCTAGCGCTGTCTATCAAATACAGGAGGGGGCGTGATTAGAGACAGGGGACGTGCCTCGGGCCCGGGGGGGTGGTGAAGGAGCGGTGCTCCAGAGGAAAGAGGCCGCCCCCCGGTGCTCCGATGGTTCATTTGCATATGTTTTAAAGTTTAGATTTCTACGCGACCGCTGCGCAGAACTCTGCATGAAAGGTATGATTTTAAAAGTTGTCACTAGGACTTGTAACCTATGTATTTAAATACATAGGTTACAACCTAGTGACAGAGCCTCTTTAATGCCTTTGCGGCATTTGCCATACATGTACGGATGTTGGGAGTTTAAAGATGGTGGGCTGGGCAGTTTTACCATTATCGCATCTCTTCTCTGTGCTCTCTTTCATAGCTGCGGCATTCCCAAATGGCTGTGGACTCTTTCAGCAAGATAATGCACCCTGCCACACTGCAAGAAACATGACAAATTCTTCAGCTCTCAATCCAATCTAGCTTCTGTGGGTAGGGATGGATTGGGAACTTAAAGTGGCCCTGGAATAAAACTAAAAGTGGCCCATGATAGACCAACACAAATGGGTGGGGCCAACATAAGTGGGATGGGCCAGCAATACCATAGTGCAGCACAAAATAACACCACAGCAGAACCAAATACCACCATACCACACAAAACATTGCCCCAGCAGAACCAAATAGCAGCACAACATACCTTCCAGTGCCAGCTGCTACATTAAGATATGGAGGAGGGGGCTGAGGAGGTGACACAAGGTCACAGAACCAAGCCACACCTACCTAGCATGCGGCCTGGTCTTTCATCGCTACCAAACATACAGGAGAAAACAGCACTGCATGCCTATTACATCCAGTGATGTCTCCTCTAATTGTGGACATTCTTTTTCCTAATCCTCTCGCTTTTAACCCAGACCACCATGACGACTTATTTCAGCCACGTATTTTATCTGCAAAGTTTGCGCCACAGACATCTTAGTTCACTCACTTTTCCATCATCTTCCCCACTTCAATTCAAACTCCCCATGCTGGTGCTACAACTGTAGGACAAGTTACTTCACAACTCTGAGGTAAAGAGCTGCTTCATCCTCCTCTTCTACTTGTCAGGGATTATTATCCTGAATACAGTTTAATATGATATTTAGCTGAATCTTTATGGGAATGGAGTTCATGAGGAGACATGAAGTACAGAGATTCCTACAGAGATTCAGCTAAAGATCTTATCATTTGTATTCAGTATCATAATCCCTGACAAACATAGAGGAGGATGAGGCAGCTCTTTACCTCAGTGTTGTGAAGTAACTTGTCCTGCTGTGTGATTAGGACACGTTTTGTGAGTCCTAATAGGACAGCAGCCATTTTGTTTCTCCTAATCATTGCTCCCTAGACAAAACGAGCCATTATAACTAATGAAAGGTATGTGGGAATATATTTATAATAAAGTAATATTTAAGTATTTTTATTTTCTTAATTACCAGAGAACCCCTTTAAAGTCCCATCCAGAGAGACCCAAAGGATACCTTCAGAGGTCCTGTAAAGTTCATAATTCTATGGGTCATGATCAGTGTATATTACAGGCTGATCAGTGTATATTACAACTAAGGAATTGAGGGGTAGATCTTCGCTGGGAAGGGGCGGGACTAAAAATTGTGCCACTAGTTTGGCGTAAAGATTTGTCTTAAAGTAATCCAAACAATAGCTGGTACAGAGTTAGAGAAAAGTGTTAGGATTACTTTATCTGGGTCATTGTGCTTTAAATCCTGCAGTGCTCAGCTAATTGCGGTGGGTCTCGCTCTTGACTCATCTTAAAGGGGTTCTCTGGAAATGATTTAAAATGTCTGCCCTTGACCTGTCCTAGAATGTGAGCAGCACTGATTGCCTCCACTTGCAGAGCTGTGTAGGGGGGGTGAGGGGGCCTCACTACACATTACATTCTGGCACTTGCATATAATACATATTGGTGAGTGGTCCTGTTAGGCTGCTCAGCCATGATGGCATATCAGAGGGAGGATCACATCATTACCATCGATTGTAGAGCAGTGTAGTGAGGCCTCACCTCCCTAGGCAGCTCTGCAAGGTATAGCTACCACTCCTGCACACATTTTAGGACAGGTTGCGGGCCGCCAATTTAAATAATTCCCAAAGAACCCCTTTAATTTACTGCTAGATAGTACAAGACGGTTCATGTCACTCTAATGGCCAATGAATGCAGGGGCGGATTGGGAACCTAAAGTGGCCCTGGAAAAAATACCTAAAAGTGGCCCCATATGAAATTGACAGGAGGCAGGGGAAACAAAAGTTGGGGGTCAGCAATACCATAGAGCAAAATACCACACAGTACATTGCCCCAAAAGCTGTCCCTCTGAGTTGGCCATCAATAGAGGTCATTTTCTCTCCTCCTCTTCCAGTCTATGGAGCAGGGGGCTTAAGAGTTGAGATGAAGGACATAGTTGAATTCAGGAGGTCATGTCGCTGGCCGGGTACATGAGTGCCTGATTCTGAGTTAATTACCACTGGTAGCTTATTCTGTAACCGGCCAGCGGCAGAGATGGGGGCTCAGACGGCCCCCTGGTCTTCGGCCCACCAGGAAATTTCTCTGTAAAGTCTATGGCCAATCGCCCCTGAATGAATGGCCTTCCATGTAAGGCTACTTTCACATCTGCGTTTTTGAATCCAGTTTTGAGATCTCAAAACCACAGCAAAATACTTCCGTTATAATAATACAACCGGCTGCATCCGTTCAGAAGGGATCCGGTTGTATTGTATTGAGAATTAAGAAACCAGAACCCACTGACTTACAATGGTTTTAGTGCTGGATCCGTTTTCTTCATTTTTTACATAATACCACCACATTCGTTCTGAACTTATGTGAAAAAATAAGGATCCAGCACCATTGACTTACAAGGTTTTTGGTGCCGGATCCGGCTTCTACAGCTTCCCAAGCGGCACACAAAAACGCTGCTTGCAGAGGTTTTGTGTCCGGCATGGAAATGGAACAAGCTGGAATAGAATGCATTCTGGCACACTCCATTCCGGTTTGTCAATGAATGTGGACAAAACTGAAGCGTTGTGCTTTCCGGTTTTGAGAGCCTGTGCCGGATCTGAAAACCGGACAGCACAACGCAGATGTGAAAGTAGCCTAATACATGTAGTGGTCTTTTACTCTTGTTACTATAGGGGGCTCCTACCAGATGCCATCTATCATGCAATGTCCTTGATAAAACATACAGACTTCCAGCTACGGAATATATACAGGGAATCACCATCTCACGGCTGTCCTATGCAGATACCACTATTGCTGTAGACAGCGGGAATGTATATGAGCCATATGTACAGCCGGCTGGGTGCTGTACAGGTCATTCACACATGGCAGGAAGAGCGTCGGGCCCGTCCCAAAGTGCTACTCACACATCAGTTAATTAGCAGCCAAGCAATATGCTGAGCATATTCCCATTCCTGGGTGATGAATTAACAGCAGCGGGAACTGAAGTTATATAATACTTGCTGTGAATAAAAATTAACCGCATGTGCACACTGCAGCAGTAAATTAGCAGTATTTTTAGGGCGATGTCGACTGAAGCAGCTGCGCAAATGTGACCACTGCTCCATTCAAAGTGAGGAACGCTGATTGGTGGGGGTGCAACGGACTGGTTCTCCTCGTCAATCAGACACTTATATCCTCTCCTGTGGATAGGGAATACATTTTTGTCATAGGAAAACCTCTTTAAAGGGAAAGTTCAGCTTAAACAGGACAAATATTCGTCACCTCTCCACAGAATAGATTATGTGTATGACCTCTGGGGGTCCAACTGGTGGGACCTGGACGATCACTAGAACAGAGGTGTCAACTCCTAAAGACTGACAGAGATAGCCTAGTACACCACACGACTATCTCTGTCGGTCCCATAGACATTAAAGGGGTTCTTCAGGCTTTTAATATGGATGACCTATCCTCAGGATAGGCAATCAATATCAGATCAGCGGGGGTCCGACACCCGATGCGCCATCTCCCTTCTCTCTTTCTGCTTGCTGCTGCTATGTCTATGGCGAGCAGGAAGAGAGAAGGAAGACGGCACGCGTGCTCTGCACTTGCCTTCTCTTCATACAGCTGATCGACGGGGGGTTGCCGGGTGTTGGATCCCCGCTGATCTGAAATTGATTACCTATCCTGAGGATAGGTCATCAGTATTAAAAGCCCATAGAACCCCTTTAAATAGAGCTGCACAGAGCATTCAGTAGTGGAGGTCCCAGCGATCATGGCTACTGTGCCACCTACTGGTGGATGGGTGGTAGTGCATATTATGGTATAACTCCTCAGTTATCACCATATAAACTACAGGCACAGTCGTCTTCCTAGATCAATGCATTGTAGTGTATTTTAACCTGTAGAGCGGCTCATTCAATCATGACTGTGCTAGTAAAGTGGATTTTTCTCAAGACGTAATGCCGTTAATTGCACTCCTGAGCCGCTCTGATCATTAAATGACCATTAGAGTGAAATATTACTATTAATGTGACTGCCAGAGCCCCGGTAAAACAAGCTCAGTTGGGGATAATTCAAGTTTAATCTATAAATTGCTTACTTATAGCTTTGGGAATATTTCCAATTAATTGGCCCAGTTGAAAATGACATTAAATTTCTGGCTTTCTGCGACCATTCTGGTTAACGGCTCCATTGATTATGACATAACTGTATTGTACTTTACTGAAATGAACAGGAAGCGGTAAAATAGGGGAATCTTCTTCTACCGGGCACAAAACTGACAAATGCTGGCCACAGGCATGAGAACGCTGTAGACTGCCCAAACAAGTGGCGATCACCTCTGGGGATGCTTCTCCAGAAAGCTGGAGTCAGGCTTCTTTCACACCTGCAGCAGGGTCCGGCAGACGATGCCTGGAATCATAGTAATATACAGAGTAACATAGTAACATAGTTTGTAAGGCCGAAAAAAGACATCTGTCCATCCAGTTCGGCCTGTTATCCTGCAAGTTGATCCAGAGGAAGGCAAAAAAACCCCAAAACCTTGTGAGGTAGAAGCCAATTTTCCTCACTTTAGGGGAAAAAATTCCTTCCCGACTCCAATCAGACATCAGAATTACTCCCTGGATCAACGACCCATCTCTAGTAACTATAACCTGTAATATTATTACCCTCCAGAAATACATCCAGGCCTCTCCTGAACTCTTTTAGTGAACTTACCATCACCACCTCCTCAGATAGAGAGTTCCATAGTCTCACTGTTCTTACCATAAAGAATCCTCTTCTATGTTTGTGTACAAACCTTCTTTCCTCCAGACGCAGAGGATGTCCCCTCGTCACAGTCACAGTCCTGGGGATAAATAGATGATGGGAGAGATCTCTGTACTGACCCCTGATATATTTATACATAGTTATTAGATCTCCCCTCAGTCGTCTTTTTTCTAAAGTGAATAAGCCTAATTTTGATAATCTTTCTGGGTACTGTAGTCCACCCATTCCAGTTATTACTTTAGTTGCCCTCCTCTGAACCCTCTCCAGCTCTGCTATGTCTGCCTTGTTCACAGGAGCCCAGAACTGTACACAGTACTCCATGTGAATTGGTCAGACAAATACCACTGCGTGCAGGGTTTTTTGTCCAGCTGTTTCTCATTAGATTTGCCGGGTAGCGGTCGTATCTCTGCCGGACCCCATTATGGTCAATAGAGGTTGGGGGGAAACCGGTAGTATCTAGCCTAAATCTGTTTGGCCACAATGACTACGCAAGGCCACACCCCTTTTGCAAAACCCCACCCACTTTTTAAAAATGTTGCAAGAGAAGTATACAATTTACATGCTTGCAAACTTTTGCGCAAGATGCCCCTTGCTAAAATATTGCAACTTTTGTACACCACGGCCTTTGATAGGTTTTCCCATATTATACAACCCCATATTCCATATTTCCAGTTATATAATATGCATAGCTTCTGGTGTTTATAATCTAAATCTGGTATAATGGAGGCAGATTTTCCTCCACATTATTCTGTTTCTCATTGGTCTCAAAAACCTTAAAGAAGAACTCCCACTAAAATTTTTATTCTCTATCCTGCTAGAAATGTACATGATGTAATTTGTAGTGAATGTAATTTTCTTACCAGTGTCTGTATTTGTGAGTTATATCTCCCTGATGTTTCTCATCTGTGTCATGTCACCATCAATCAGACTCACCAGATAACACAGCATCTTATGTGTGGACAGGAAGTCTAATTCTCTATGCATTCCTATGGGAGCCTCACTCTGAGTCTCATAGGAATGAATAACATAGAAGTGACTGGCTTCCTGTCCTGGGTCAGTTGGAGGTCAGGGAGTTGGTCACATGACCCAGCTACAATAAGAAGAGAGGGGAGAACTCACAAATAGTCATTGATGAGAAGATTGCATTCACTACAGATTATATCATGCAGCTTTCTAACAGGTGAGAGAATAAAAAGTTCTTCTTTAAAGCATATGCCCCCATTGTCTGATAGGTGCTCACTCTGCTGCTCACTGCTCCTCCCCATCCCCTCTCCATAGACTTACAGAAACTTTAAGGGGTTGTGCAACAATTTATATTGATGACCTATCCTCAGTATAGGTTATAAATATCTGATCTGCGGCGGTCCGACAGCTTTTTGAAGAGGAGGCAGCGCTCCGAGACGAAGTGCAGTGTAGTGAACAGGAAGTGCAGCTTGCACGGTGTTGGATGTTGGACCCCCACGATCTGATATTCATGACCTATACTGAGGATAGGTCATCAATGCATATCGCTGCACAACCCCTTTAAGGCCTTATTTCACATTTTCAGGGCCATTATCGGAATGAAGGGTTCATAGGAATGTTTTTTCCTGATATATGTCTGAAATTAAATACTGGTGACTTGTGCTTCAGTCATGCAGGTAAGATTTTGTATCAATGAAGCTACTAAGTGTGATTAATACAGGGTTAAAGAGGACCTTTCACCACTCCTGACATGCCTGTTTTAATAGCTTCATGCATTCCCCATGTAATAACAAGTCTGTAACATCTATTCTTATGTCTGTATGTTGTGCCATTCCTTTATTATTTGCACTAGAAGTTATGAATGAATTGCTATTTGTCTTCAGTAAGGGAACAGAGGGGAGGTGACCAGTTGGGGGTGTGTATCTGCACAGACTGACTCTAGCCAATCAGTGCTGCCATGTTCAGTCTGTGCAGGTACACACCCCCAACTGGCCACCTCCCCTCTGTTCCCTTACTGAAGACAAATAGCAATTCATTCATAACTTCTAGTGCAAATAATAAAGGAATGGCACAACATACAGACATAAGAATAGATGTTACAGACTTGTTATTACATGGGGAATGCATGAAGCTATTAAAACAGGCATTTCAGGAGTGGTGAAAGGTCCTCTTTAATACAAGACAGCACCCTCAGCAGCAGAATGAATCTTAAAGGGCTTTTAATATTGATGGCCTATCCTCAGGACCCCCACAATCAGCTGTATGAAGAGATGACGCATGCGCACATGCCGCCTCCCTTCTCTCTTCTTGTTCACCGAAGCTGTCTATGGCGCATCGTGTCCTCATACTGCTGATAGGTGGAGGTGTCGGACCCCCACCGATCTGATATTGATGACCTTTCCTGAGGATAGGTCATCACCAGTAAAAGCCCAGAGAACCCCTTTAACGTCGATTGCATACTTTTAACCCCTCAGATGTTGTGGTCAAACATGACCACGATATCTGGGAGCGCAAAAACTGCTTCAGGCTTTCTACCACCTCCCCCTAGCGAGGAACGTAAGAGCTGGAGAGTGCATGTGGCAGCCTCTGTGAACCTGAGTGATACGAGGCTGCCGCACATTAGTCCTTGTGAAGCCCCTGCCTGTGGCAAGGCTCTGTAGGAACATAGTAAAATCCTCATAGACTCCAATGCTGATACATTATCGTCTATGACGGCACTCCAGGTGTTGTGAAACTACATCTCCCATCATGCACACTTGCTTGGCTTTTCTCTTAACTCCGACAGAAGTGGAAGGAACATGCTGGGAGTTGTAGTTTCAGAACAGCTGGAGTGCCCAAGGTGGCTGATCCCTGGTCTATGAGAACAGCAATCTGATGATTGCTTGTTATAGTTCTCTATAAGAACTTAAAAAATGTAAATAAAATGTTTTTAAAAAATATAACAAAAGTTAAAAAAATATATAAAAATTCAAATCACCCCCCTTTATTAGCCAAAATCAAAATCCATACACAAAAAAATCACGGGCATTGCCACGTGGGAAAATGGCTGTACTATTAAAATATAAAAATATTTTTCCCATACGACGAAACTGAAAAAATAGTAAAAATCACCATTTTGGTCACTTCACCTCCCAGAAAAAATGTAATAAAAAGTGATCAAAAAGTCATACACCCCAAATGGTATCAATGAAAAGTACAGATCGCCCCGCAAAAAATGAGCCCCTATACAGCTCTGTACACATAACTACAAAAAAGTTATAGGGGTCAGAATATAGTGATGAAAAGAAAAAAAAATATTTTTTAAGGTTTTCACTTTCTTTCCAAGAAAAACTATACAAATGTCGTTGTAATCGTACTGACGTGGAGAATGAAAGTAACAGTTCAGTTTTACGGTATAGGGAATGTTGTAAAAACAAAACCCATAAAACCATGTTGCGGAATTGCGTTTTAATTTCAATTTCACCCCATTTGGAATTTGTTTCCAGCTCCCAAGTACTTTGTATGCAGTATTAAATGGCAGCAATAGAAAGTACAATTGTACAAAAAACAAGTCCTCATATGGCTATGTGAACAGAAAAATAAAAAAGTTATGGCCCCGGAAAGGCAGGTTATTAAAAGACGAAAATGCAAAAACAAAAAAACCTCTGGGTTCCAGGGCCCCATTACAACAAAACACAACTCCCCACCAATTACAAGTTAGTTATTGCACTGGTCTTATATGGGGCGCCCGCTACAGTCACACCACTTATCACACAGCCTTAGGCCTCTTTCACACGAACGTTGTGTTTTGCGGTCCGCAAATTGCGGAGCCAGCAAAAACAACGGATGGCATCCGTGTGCATTCCGTAGTTTGCGGAACGGAACAGCTGGCCCCTAATAGAACAGTATTATTCTTGTCCGTAACACGGACAAGAATAGGACATGCTCTATTTTTTTTTGTGGGCCACGGAACGGAGCAACGGATGCGGACAGCACAAGGTGTGCTGTCCGCATTTTTTGCGGGCCCATAGAAATGAATGGGTCCGCATTTTTCATGTGAAAAATGCGGATCGGAGCCCGCAAAAAATACTGTCGTGTGAAAGGGGCCTTAGTGAACTAGTGTTCCTTTACTGTTCAAAAACAGTGCAAATGACTCATTTTATGCACAACAAAATGCTCACTGAGGGTCCGGCTATATGACCACGTGTCGCGTGACAAAAATGAGTATGGCTACTGCGACATGACAGTCGCAAAAAATCCATACAGGATGGATTTTTGTGTGACTGTCATGTCGCAGTGCGACACCATAACTAGCATTATGAAATATGATGCAACACGTTTTGCAGTATAGTTGTACCCTATATGTCGACTTGTAGCCCTAGCCAAATCCGGCTGGCTTTGGGCTCCTGCAGTATTTATTTTTCTGTTTCTGTTCCAAATTTTTACACATCCGTATACGGAACCATTCACTTCAATGGGTCCGCAAAAAAAAACTGGAAATGACTTTTTGTGAATTCCGTTTCTGTATGTCTATTCCGCAAAAAATAGAACGTCCTATTCTTGTCCGTTTTGCGGATAAGGACAAGCACTGTTACAATGGATTCACACAAAAAAAACGGATGAAATGATGTCATCGGTTTTTTTATGCAGATCCGTATTTTGCAGACCGCAAAATACACACGGTCCTGTGCATGTGCCCTTATATTGATTTTTCTGCGACTGTAGCGTCGCAGCATGTATAATGTCCCGATGTCACTGACACTGGAGAAGCGGACAGCAGACAAGGCAGCTCACAGCTCAACCTTCATCACGTGATTGTGCATAATCTCATATCGCGTCTAACTTCCATGCACCGTAAAGACCATCTGACGTCACAGGGTCACGTGACATGCTCCCAGCCTCGCCGTGCGACTCACTATAAACAGGCATCGCTAGCGCTCAGTCCGGCTTCTGGGCATGCGCATAAGTAGCTTGGAGAGACCTATTTCGGCTTCCGTACTGAAGCTGTTGAATAGCGACAGAAACAAAGATGGCGGCCTCCGTGCAAGTGGTGTCAGAAGCCGCGCGATTAAAGTAAGGATTTCCACTGCTTCTGAAGGGTTGACACGTACGCCTGAGGTTAGAGGTAGTCACAGACTTACAGCGGACGCTCCCAACCTCTATAATGAGAGTGAGGGTTTTCTGCTGTGGGGTGCCTGATATTAGGGGCAGGATTACATGTGGGGGCGAGTCCCGGGTATCTTCTGTAATAACCTGTCAGGTGATCTGCAACTGCCACACAAACCTCAATGGAGCTCTGGTGCTGATTTAAAGGAATTGTCCATTTTAGGGGAAGTAATAAACCTGTGCAGGCCTGTCTGTACTCAGAAGCTGGAAGCCTCAGAATGGGGGCCCCCGCTCCCCCCAGCCCCAAGACAGCAAGGACCTAAAGTAGAATGGACAGTTACCTGCAGCACTCAGCTGCTTGTCTATGCTATAGACCAGGGATCAGCAACCTTCAGCACTCCAGCTGCTGTGAAACTACAACCCCCATCATGCACACTTACTCCACAGTTCTTGTAACTTCCATAGAAGTGAAAGGAGGATTCTGGGAGTTGTAGTTTCAGAACAGTTGGAGTGCTGGAGGTTGCTGATCCCTGAACAGAGCATCAGGGTACATGCTGAACCACCACTCTACTTAGAAGTCTCCTAGCCGCGGACCACCATTCTGTCAGTGGGTGTGGTCAACCCCACCAGTCTGGCATTTTGTCACATAGTTAGTGGATAGTAGATAAATGCATCAGGCTAGAATACCCCTTTAAAGGGGATGTCTCATCTCAGACATTGATTGTATATTTCTCGGATATCCTATCAGTGTGAGATAGATGTGGTCACCACCCAAAGTGAAGGAGAGCATGCCTTAGAGGTGAATGGAGGGCAGCGTGCTCTCCTTCACTTTGGAGCCCCATTCTGTAGATAGATGTAGGCCCCACCTCTGTTACATTGATAGCTTATCCTAGTGCAGGGATGCCCAACCTGTGGCCCTCCAGCTGTTGCAACACTACAACTCCCAGCATGCCTGGGAGCCCACAGCTATCAGCCTACAACAGGGCATGGTGGAGGGGCGCAGGTTGAGCATCTCTGTCCTAGTGATATACCATCAGTATCTGAGATGAGACATCCCCTTTGGACTGCTCACCCTCACTGCCTAGTTGGCCAAGAGACGACCACGTGGCATGACTTCCTTCCTTGAGGCGATGTGGACGCAGCTACCTGGTTTTCTCTTGGCCAACCCCACTTAAGGTCCTATGACGTGGGCCGATGCGTCATGCAGTCATCAGGAGCCTGAAGCTATTACCTCTGCTGTATAGGGACAAGACTTCGCTACAGTGATCACTCGTCTCTATAGAAAGTGATTGTTTCTGAGCAGCAGATGGCCAATCACACAGGCCAATATGATGATCTCCGGTGCTGGCGGGAAAGACGCAATCGCCCGATGAACAAGCGCAGGCCATTCCTACAAACGCTCATCCCTGGATTGTCAGTACCTGTTTAAATGGACCGTTAGAAGAGGCCAGACTAATCATTGATGTTCTGGCTCCTGACTCTAGGCTGTGATCTACTGTTGTCTGTGGGAGCAGTTATTGGCTCCTGGAACGATCTGAGGGGCCCTAAACTGTGCAGTAATATATTCACCTTCTCCCTTTAAAGGTGTAACCCAGGGCTGGAGAAATCTGGAGAATTGGGTTGTCAGCTTGCTTAAAAAGTGTGTGTAACAGCATTTTGTATTCAGCTTTTATTCTTGTGTTCTCTCCTGATGTTAGATCCGGGATCAGGCAACCTCCGGCACCCCGGCTGTTGTAAACTACATGAACACATATTTGCGAAGTGAATATGAATATAGCATGCTGAGAGTTGTGTTTCACTACAGCTGGGGTGCTGGAAGTTGCTGACCCCTGTGTTGGATAGTAACGACGGCATGTAATGTAATGTCCCGCTCTCCAGTAGCTCATCATTGCTTCTGTTACAGTCACAAGGAAACCAGGTCACTTTTAAAGAAAGAAAGACGGAAGAAGAAGAGACGAGCGCTAGCACAGCTGAGGGAAGCAGGTGAGTGCACTATATATATATATATATATATATATATATATATATATATATATGTGTGTGTGTGATAACCTGAGGGAGATGTCAGAGTGCTTACTCAGCTATCTCCTAGACCAGGGATCAGCAACCTTTGACACTCCAGCTTTTGTGAAACTACAACTCCCAGCATGCAAACTTACTTGGCTGTTCTTGTAACTCCCACAGAAGTGTAAGGAGGATTCTGAGAGTTGTAGTTTCAGAGCAGAGCTGATCCCTGTGCTAGACATTGAAGGGGTTGTAGTGCACATGCTTGACCACCGCTCCAATAAGATGGGAGACATGGGACACCCATTCTCATGATTATTTGATTATTGGGGGGTTCCAGTGGTCGGGACCCCCTAACTCTGCCACCCCCACAATCATACATTTACCATTTATCCTGTGGATAGTTGCTAAATGTTGTTTGTGGGACAATCCCTTTAACGCCTTAGCACCTTTAACAATTAACACTTTTTTCTCTGTTGTTTTTCCTCCCAGTCTTCCCTCGCAGCCTTACTTTTATGTTCAGACAGTCATATGAGGGCTTGTTTGCAGGACAAGTTGTATTTTATCATCGCAGCATTGAAAAACAGGAAAAATGCTAAAACTGACATGCTACCAAATACCAAATTTATACACCTTATATACTTAATTCCTTTGTGTTGCCACCCATAGCTGTTCTATATTTCCATCTACAGAGCTCTGCGATGGCTTTTTTTTTGTGAGACAAGCTGTGGTTTTTATTGGTATCATTTTGGGGTACATACAACTTTTTGGTAACTTTTTATTATTGTAGTCTATGGTGCTTTGGATGTCTTCCTATTAAGCCAGGGACAGGGCTTAATAGGAAGACAACTTAATAAAGTTCCAGGGTGAGCAGGGGTCAAAGGTAATCCACTCCATCTGGTGGTGGGAAAAGGGTGATCAGGGTCAAATGGTTAGGCACTTTGTCTGGCTAATCATTTTGATGCTGTGACGCTATTGAATGTGACATCTGAGGGGTGAAGTGTCCATGATCACAGTTATCGCAGATCATGGAGACTGTCTGTGGGCGTCACCTGCTGGTTATAGTCGAAGCTCCTGAGCCAGCACCATGTGTAACCTCCCATGTGTCACCAATGGGTTAAGGAGTGTTCCAGAGAGACATGCCGGTGTATTTTAGTATCCACATTATGACCGCAGCATCTGGATCTCCCATGGCTCTACTGAACTGAACATAGATGACCATAGTGATTGATGTTTGGTTCAGTGAAACCACAGGGAATGTCAGTGTCTGACTCCATGCAGGCTCAAGTATTATAATAACTCCACGATCTATGGAGACCAGAAATATCCTCTTATCACTATATTGAAGTTTATGACTGAGAAGTATCGCAGAAAGAAGTCTGACAAATGTCTACACGTTTCGTCATTTCATTTATTTAATCCTTAAATTTAAGGAAAGTAAATATATTTATCTGTTCATTTGATAGAAGAAAACAAGGAGCCTGTCAGCACTGAGGATGAAGACGACTTACAGGATGAAATTGAAAGGTATTGTCATACAAAGTAGTTTTCCAGTGTATTGCTTTCTACTGATGTGCCTGTTCTCATTTGTCTTTCCTCTGTATTTCTAACTTGCCCCAAACCTCTCCAGATACAAAACATATGCCGTGAATTGTGTTTGGTACAAGGTCTGAGCCCCCAGTGAATGTCCCAGGCATTCATTTTCTTAAGTCAAGACTTTATTCTTTTTTTATGTTAAGGGTAATGTGTATGGTGTTCTTAAAAGAGATCTGTCAGCTCAATATCTGCTCTGGGCAGCATATTATCGCTGTAGGTTCGGACTACTAGTAGCCAAAACAGTACAGAAACTGTTGTGCCATTTGGCTACACTGAAAGGATGCATTGGACACATAGGGGCACATTTAATTAAGACGCTTGTATTAATAAAGACCCATAGCTGGTGCCATCTTCTCCACAACTTCTAAGGTAAGACTGCTTCCTTGCTGTCTTACATTTAGACCTTTTTCTGCGCCTAAAACAGGCATAGATAATGATGAATGAGATTAGCCGGCCTGTCCCCTTCCACACCCACAATTTTAGACCTGGTGTGAGAGGGGAAAAAGCCACAGATAGTGGCGCAACTAACCATTGCGCCGCCATCTGTGCCTGAAATATGCGTAATTTAGGCGTATTTCAGATTAATAAATGACCCCCATAGTTTGAACCAGTGTATTCAAGAGGAGAGCCCTCTCACGACCCCTCAGGAGGGTGATTGACAGGCTGCTATCTATATGGGCATACTTACTTCTGGTCAGTAACCGTCCTTAGGGGCGGTGGGGGGTGAGGCGGCGTGCTCGCTCATGAATACACTATGCAATATATCCGGTGTTCTGTTAGTAGCCGTTTTGCGTACTAGTAGTATGGACCTATAGCTGTAAGGTAGCATATTAAGCTGACAGATCCACTTTCAGTAATGATTTGCCTTGTATATGCAGGCAGAGGCTCCATGAAGAATGGCTGGCCCGAGAAACGAAAGCTCAAGAAGAATTCAAGCTTAAAATTGAAAAAGAGGAAGCGGCTCGGAGACGTGAAGAAGAGGAGGTATAGTATATAAGAGTAACCTTCCTGGACATACATTGCAGAATAGTCTCTGTGCCTATGGAAAGCTACAACAGTGCTGTGTGAACTGTGGATGATATTGTCTTGTCTCTGTGATTTATCGTGATCGTTCCTAGAAAATGTAATAGTAATAGTGAAATCTGTGGAATGACCCCCTTAGTTCTGTTGCTCCAAGGATACAGGCTGCTTAAGATGTAAGCAGGCAAATGATCAATAGCAGATTGGAAGTCTCAGACAGTCCCGTTATATATGGCAGTACATGCAGCCATCTTGTTTTACACATATTTCATTTCTACAGATGCAGTGAATTTGAGCTGCATCATAACTGTTTGAGTTAAAGGGGTTCTCCGGGCCTGTACCTAATATGGCTCTTTCAGCAGTACTTACCCTTCCGTCGTTTCACTGATTCTGTGATCCCAGTAGGAATCGTGACTCCTCACATAGCTGTAAGCTGTTCCTCTGACTGGATGTGTTCCTCTTTCATTCTGTTCAGCTGCTACTGTATTTTGCAGCTGAACAGGAAAAAAAAAGAGCGCAGTTGGATGGGATGTCAGAGGAAGAGCCCGCAGCAAGTTGGGCGGTCACGTGACCCCAGCTGGGATCACAGAATCTGTGGAGAGACAAAAGGTCACTGCTGAAAGTGTATTCTCTCCATAGGTTAGCAGAAGGAGCTATTTTAAAGGGCATCTGTCAGCAGATTTGTACCTATGACACTGGCTGACCTGTTACATGTGCACTTGTCAGCTGAAGACATCTGTGTTGGTCCCATGTTCATATGTGTCCACATTGCTGGGAAAAATGATGAAGTGCCAAGGGGTGGCAGTTGCAGAAAGAGCAGTCTCTAGGTGTAATGACAACGCCCCCGTTGCTCCTAGAGGCTCATTTGCATATATTAAAACATCATCTTTCTCAGCAATGCGGGCACATATGAACATGGGACCAACACAGATGTCTTCAGCTGCTAAGTGCACATGTAACAGGTCACCCAGGTTCATAGGGACAAATCTGCTGAAGGATGCCCTTTAAGTACAGGCCCGGAGAACCCCTTTAAGACGATGCACTTATCACTATATGTGGAGCCATATAAAGCTATACCTACATAATACTTGAAGCAAAAGATCTTTACATGAAGATCATTTCTGAACCTTGATAAACTGTACAAGTGACTTTTATATTTCCTGTGTTTGTTACAGAGAAAGATGATAGAAGAATGGAGACAACAGGAAATGAAGGAGAAAGCAGAAGCGCCAGAACAAGTGAAGAAGAGAGAAAGAGAGGTGATTCCTGCTCTAGGAGGATAGAGCTGCTCATATCCTGTTTCAGTTGTAGTCATTTGGGTTATACAACATATTGCACTTAAAGGGATTCTTCCACCTGGTAAACCACATTCATGCACCTTTTTACAACATATGGATGTCATCAACATGAATCCCCCATCTCGACGTAACTGTATTGCAGCCATTTAAATAGGCACCATGCAAAATTGCATGTGGGGAGCAGCCCCAGGTGATAACTACTGGTTGCGTGGGGTTAGAGTAGCTGGGAAAAGCATCTCATCGGGTAGCTTCAGGAATGTAAAACTAGTCCAGCCTTATTCTATGATATTGAAAGATTGTCCAGAGTAAAGCGTAAACCACTAATGCTTCCGCGTTTCAATTACCTCCTCGATCTGTGTTAGAGTAGCTGGACCTGCAGCGATCTACCGTTGTCCATTATTTTCATAAATCAATAGTAAAAGTGAAGATAATATACTTTGTAAAATGTATTATTGCAGAATATTGCCTCTTTCTCCGCTCCTCTCCTCCTCCTGATCTTTATTCGGCTGTAAAACAGTAAAGGAAATGACTGACTTATTTGAAATTCCCCCAAAGGACAAACCATTTAATATGGGGTTTTGCCTCCTTTTGTGTGAATGACCTCTTTCAGACCTTGATGATATTTGTGAATGAGGCCCTTTATTTTCTCATGTGGCAACCTTCGGCAGTCCAGCTGTTCTGAAACTACAACTCCCAGAATCCTCCTTTCACTTCTATGGGAGTTACAAGAACAGCCAAGTATGTGTGTATGCTGGGAGTTGTAGTTTCACAGCAGCTATAGTGCCGATGGTTGCCGATAACTGGTCTAGCATACGTTCTCCCCAAAGTTGCTCAATGATGCTGTAGTCAGGAGAATGTGATAGTCGCTCCAAAAACGTTACTTACTTCTGCTGCGGGAATTAGGGTACGCCCACACGGTCAGGTTTCTTGATGCAGTTTTAGAAGCCAAAACCAGGAGTGAATTCAGACAAGAGAAGTTGTATCTGTCCTTTATACTTCTTCTCCTTTTATGATCCACTCCGGATTTAGGCTTCCAAAAGAAACCTGAACGTGTGGCCGTACCCTAAGGCTACATTCACACAACGGCCATCACATGGCTGTTTTCAGAACCACTGTAAGTCAATGGGGCTATTCACATGGCCATTTAAAAAAAAAAAAAGAGTAAGACGTCCTATTTTTGGCTGTTTTCACGGCTAGATGGACCCCATTGAAATGAATTGGGCTTTTTATACGAGTGCACTCGTTTAAAGGGTTTTTCAGAGGTTTTAATACTAATGACCTATCCTCAGGATAGGTCATTAGTATCTGACCGGTGAGGGTTCGACACCTAGGACCTCGGCTGATCAGCTGTTTGGGGATGAGCGCGATACGAAGCACTGCCGCTAGGTAAGCACAAAGAAGGCTGCGGCACTCGCAGGAACGCCAATGCCTTCTCACACGGCTGAATGGTGGGGGTCCTGGGTGTCAGACCCTCACCGATCAGATACTGATGACCTATCCAGAGGACGGTCATCGGTATCAAAATCTCAGAAACATGAGCACACTAGTGAAAAATGGCCTTTTAGGGATAAAAAAAATTACCTCATCCACTTGCACACAGAGAGATAGTCGCTCCTCACTTGATGCAGAAGGACCTGATGACAGAGCGCATGCTGACGTCATCACACTGAGCTCAGGTCCTTCTGCATCAAGTGAGGAGAGACTTTTGCTGTGTGTGCAAGTGAATGAAGTCCGTAATTGTTTAAAAAAAAAAAAAATCAGAACTGGGGGGCATTCTTTATACTGGGGGGCCTTGGAAATCTGAAAATGCGATTCAGTTCAAACTCTGATCAAGATAATTATTGGTGGTCCTAGTGGCTGCTCTTCTGCTCTTCATTTCACACCCCGCCATCCTCGATTGACGGAGCCAGCGTTTGTCTTCTCCTGCCAGCCCTGTGTGCCGGGTGAATCTCGCGCATGCGCTGTGCAGTTTACCCAGCGCACAGGGCTGGCAGGAGAAGACGAATACTGGCCCTGTCAATCAAGAACAGCGGGGCGTGGAATGTGGTGGGAGAACGGAGCCTCTAGGAACAGGAGCAACGACACCCTCCCCCCCACACCGCTCCTAGAGGCTAATTTACATATTACAAAAGTAAGAATTCTGCAGGAAGGGGGGCATGAATAAAGCTTACAATAGCAGAGTTAGATTCTGCTGACGTTAGCACATTGTCAGCCAGTGTGAAGGGGTTAATTCTGGTGACAGAAACCCTTTAAGGCCTCATGCACACGACCATGGTTTGGGTCCACATCTGAGCTGTGTTTACCCTGCAAAAAAAAAAAAAAATAGAACATGTCTTATTCTTGTCTGTATCATGAACAAGCATAGGACTGCTCTATTGAGGGCCGGAGGTTCAGTTTCAAAATGGACATGGTTGTGTGCATGAGGCCTAAACGCTTTAAGAAAATGCGGCATGGCCTGTTCAGGCTATTGGGACGGCTGCATTTCTTTCACAGCTAGATGGCATAGATAGATAGATATATCTTTCCAGCGCATGGGGTCGTTAGGCTGTATGTTTTCTGAATGCCTTTTTCCTTGACTTTTGTTTCCATGTTGCAAGCTGCCAGCTAAGCCCTGCCAGACTCCCTACCTCAAGATGTATCTTTTTGGTTACACCATGCATTTTATACTTATACAGACTGTGTTCCTTGTAGACCAATGTTATCAATGCAAGTAGTAGTATTATTCACTACAATAACTGCTACACAAATTGTGCTTGCTGAGCCATTGCCTGCAGTTCAGAATCTGCTTGTCGTAGTTTTATTCCGGCTGCTCTTGGCCTATTAAAGAGGACCTTTCACCACCCCTGAGATGCCTGTTTTAATAGCTTCATACATTCCCCATGTAATAAGAATTCTGGAGCCTCTATTCTTATGGCTCTATGTTGTGTCATTCCTCTATTTCTGCTACGGTAGAAGTTATGAATGAATTGCTAGCAGTCTGCAGTAAGGGTGCAGGGGAGGTGACCAGTTGGAGGTGTGCACCTGCACAGTCTGACAATGGCAACACAGATTGGATAGAGTGATTCTGTGCAGGACACACCCCCAACTGGTTACCTGCCCTCTGTACCCTTACTGCAGACTGCTAGCAATTCATTCATAACTTCTAGTAGAAATAGTAAAGAAATGGCACAACATAGAGACATAAGAATAGAGGCTCCAGAATTATTATTACATGGGGAAAGCATGAAGCTATTAAAACGGACATGTCAGGAGCGGTGACAGGTCCTCCTTAAAGGGGTTTTCCGAGTTATATATATTGATGACCTATCCTCAGGATAGGTCATCAATATCAGATCGGCGGGGGTGCCTGGTGTCGGACGCGCGCTGTATCAGCGCTGCCTCCTCTTCACTGTTTACATGCTGGCCGACACGGGGGTAGTGGTGAGTAGGTGTAATTACACCTAACTGCCCCATTCATTTCTATGGGAAGAATCGCTTCCATAGACTTGTATGAAAGCGATTCTTCCCATAGAAATGAATGGGGTGGTTAGGTGTAATTACACCTACTCACCACTACCCCCGTTACGGCCAGCATGTAAACAGTGAAGAGGAGGCAGCGCTGATACGGCGCGCGCCTCCTCTTCAAACAGCTGATCGGCGGGGGTGTTGGACCCCCACCGATCTGATACGGATGACCTAACTCGGAGAACCCCTTTAAAGGGGCTCTCCAAGAGTATAAAATGTCCCCCCATGAGCCGGGCCCCACACATATGATATACTTAGCCTGCTCTGCTCCTGGTCCCCACACCGCCACTGCTGCTTCTCCCTGCACACGGTTGAAAACATCTTGTGTCCGGGGGGGGTGTGCAGCCAATGGGGGACAAGCCTCCCTAGAATCACGGGTGACGCTAGGGAGGCTTGTCCCTGTCCCCGCCTGCCATTGGCTGCTCCCCCCCCCCAACACCGGATGTTTTCATCCGTGTGCAGGGAGAAGCAGCAGCAGGGGAGCGGGGTAAGTATATCATATGTGTGGGGCCCGGCACATGGGGGGACATTTTATACTCTTGCAGAACCCCTTTAAGCAGTATATTCTGATTAAATATTTTCTACTGTTTGCAATATTCAGGACTTCCACGTTTTAGTATTCTTGTAGTTGGTTAGAAATATTTGCTAATATAATCAGTAACTAACCACCAAACCATCGTTCAGCCAGTGCTTACTGTCAGAAATAGATCTCTCTGTAACTACTTCTTAAAGTAATGTTCCTCAACCTGTGGCTGTCCCATCATGCTATCACAGCCTGCAGCTACCAGGACATAATATGAAATGTAGTTTTGCAACAACTGGAGAGCCACAGGTTGGAGATCACTGGCTTACAGTTTACGAGTAAATCTTTGATGCAGGTAGTCCGTACGTTCAATTGTTAGTCTGGTCTATTTTAAAGAGGTATTCCGGTTAGAGAGAGTTATCCCTTATCCACAGTATAGGGGGATAACTATTAGATCTGTGGGGGTCCTTCTGCTGACAACCCCACCCTTCACGAGAAAAAGGGACCCGTACCCTGTGGAGCTCCCCTTAAATGGATGGAGCTGCTGGTCTGAAATGCGCACCACTGCTACGTTTATTTCTATGGGAGCTCCGGATATAGCTGAGTGCTGTACTCGCCTATCTCTGTCACTTCCAAAGAATTGAATGGAGCGGCGGCGCACATTTTCAGCCAGCCTCTCCATCCATTTCAGGGGGGCTCCACGAGGTACGGGGCCCCCATTCTGTTATAGTTATGTCCTATTCTGTGGATAGGGGATAACGTTCTCTAACCGGAATACCCCATTACTATGAACATGGGTAGATAAAGCAGGGGTGCACAAATTTAAGATTGCTCATCTTATGTCCTGGTTTAGTTTAGACGCCATGTTTAGTTCACTACACACGGTTTTACTTCCTGCTTTTCACTGTTTAATGTTAGAATAGTGAGATTCACTTTTTATCTTGTAAATTTTAATGTTAGAGGTTCTTAACCCCGAAAGCAGATGCTGGAGGTTTTTTACTAGTCCTGTGTTTGCACCATTTCTAGGAAGCTGTGCAGAAGATGCTGGATGAAGCAGAGAGTCAGGTGAGACTGAAGATGAAATCCATTTTATATTTAAGGGGTGAACTTGTTGGTTGAAGTGCACTTGATGTTCAGACATCTCTTGAAGGGGTTGTCCAGCTATCCTCAGGTCATCACTAGCCGATCGGTGGGGCTCCTGACACCCCACACCCCTACCAATCTGCTGTTCTGTGTAGCTCTGGAAGTCGGCGTCAGAGCTACAGAGCACTTGTCCACTACAGCACTGCTTCCATTGATGGAGCTCCACAGAACAGCTGATTGGTGGGGTGCCGGACCCCCAACAATCAGCTAGTGATGGCTTTTCCTGAGGATAGGCTGTGACTTAAGAACTGTGAAATGCCAAAATGATCCAACACAGCAGATTCTCTTTTAGATCTGTCATGAAAAGGCACAGCTGATCGACAGAAGATCTAAACGGTCTAAATCTACCTCTTAGTCTTCAAGAATTGTATGGACCTTATACATGGGACATTCTTTAAAATTCATTTTTGGCCAGTATGGAAAGGCTGATGATCATTTGTGAGGTGATTGAATCTTTTATGTGAGCATAAAAATTCTCACTGGTCGGCAGCAGATCTTTCTGTGTAAAAAGGAGATTTGCTGCCGACAATATGCATCCTAAATGAGGACGGAGAATTGTAATAGTCTCTCTTTAAAGAGGACCTTTCACCACTCCTGACAGGCCTGTTTTAATAACTTCATGCATTCCCCATGTAATAACAATTCTGGAGCATCTATTCTTATGTCTGTATGTTGTGCCATTCCTTTATTATTTGCACTAGAAGTTAGTGAATTGCTAGCAGTCTGCAGTAAGGGTACAGAGGGGAGGTGACCAGTTGTGGGTGTGTCCCTACACAGACAGACTCTAGCCAATCAGTGCTGCCGTGTTCAGACTGTGCAGGGACACCCCCCCAACTTGTTACCTCCCCTCTGTTCCTTTACTGAAGACAAATAGCAATTCATTCATAACTTCTAGTGCAAATAATAAAGGAATGGCACAACATAGAGACATGAGAATAGATGCTCCCAGAATTGTTATTACATGGGGAATGCATGAAGCTATTAAAACAGGCATGTCAGGAGTGGTGAAAGGTCCTCTTTAAGTTTTCTTGGGCCCCTCTGAAGGGTCCTTTAAACAAACCCAACTGACGTTATATCATCGATTGGCCTTGCATCAGCCCAGCAGGGTTTCATTTTGGTCCTTCCTAACAATGTATAGCATACATGTATTAACCAAGATAATACCCTGTATATTAAAGCATTTAAGAAATGTTTGATTTTGATTATGGTTTATGTTTTTTTGGGGGTTTTTTTTGCAGCTAGAAAACGGCGTGTGGCACAATCCGGAAGCCCCCGACGGATATGGCACAGAAAAGGATCGAGCTAACTGCCCTTTCTATCTAAAAACTGGAGCTTGTAGGTTTGGCGACAGGTAAGAATGAAGGTGTTATTTTCTTGCTTCATTTATAAAAGTTAAAGGGAAACTCTAGGAAAGACCTAATCAGCCAATCACTGACTGAGGTTGGACTTTGTCAAGCCGGGACTGGAGCAGTGGCGGAACAGCCGCGATGGGGGAAGGGTGGAGGCGAGTGCTGAATCTTTGTTACTTTTGACAATTTCCTTCCCTCTTTTTTTGTGGTTGGCGTTTGTGACTTGTACGGGACCTATACCGCCCTATTGTACTTTGCACCTGAAGGAAGAAGCACTAATAAATGATTGGTTCAAGATTTTACAGTAAGGGCCCATTCAGACGACTGTATGAAAGAGTTGGCACCCGTTCCGCAATTTTGCAGAACAGGTGCGGACCCATTGATTTCAATGGAGCCGCAACACTGTGTGCTGTCCGCGTCTGTGGTTCCGTTCAGCGGCTCCGTGGAAAGGATAGAGCATAACGTATTCGCAATTGTGGACAAGAATAGGCATTTTCTATTATGGTTGCAGCCATGTGTGGCCCGCAAATTGGGATCCGTAAAACACTACAGGCATCTGAATGAGGCCTAAATTTTTCTAAGGGGTAGGTTTAAAGGATGAGGTCAGGGCCTTGTTTCATTGGAAAGACTTGTATCTTATTTATTATACGCACTTATATAGCGCTGACATATTCCGCAGCGCTTTACAGACATTCGTATCCCACTGTCCCCAATGGGGCTCACAATCTAAGTTCCCTCTCAGTTTGTCTTTGGAGAGTGGGAGGAAACCGGAGTACGAGGAGGAAACCCACGAAAACATGGGGAGAACATACAAACTCCATGCAGATGCTGCAAAGGCACCAGTGCTAACCACTGAGCCACCGTGCTTACTTACTGTCCAGCTGCTGCCTGTGGGCGGCTACACCTATAGGTTACCAGAGATTTCTGTAACTCTCTCTGTAGATTAGATTATTTTGTGGCCTGCAACGTCCTGTATATTCTATCATTTTCTTTGTTCTAGCCTGTATAGATACCGCGACATCGTGTACTATTTGCCTTTGTAATTAGTGTAGGTTAAAGAGGACCTTTCACCACGCCTGACATGCCTGTTTTAATAGCTTCATACATTCCCCATGTAATAACAATTCTGGAACATCTATTCTAATGTCTGTATGTTGTGCCATTCCTTTATTATTTGCACTAGAAGTTATGAATGAATTGCTGTTTGTCTTCAGTAAAGGAACAGAGGGGAGGTAACCAGTTGGGGGTGTGTACCTGCACAGTGTGAACATGACAGCACTGATTGGCTAGAGTCAGACTGTGCAGGTACACACCCCCAACTGGTCACCTCCCCTCTGTTCCTTTACTGAAGACAAACAGCAATTCATTCATAACTTCTAGTGCAAATAATAAAGGAATGACGCAACATACAGACATAAGGAATAGATGTTCCAGAATTGTTATTACATGGGGAATGCATGAAGCTATTAAAACAGGCCTGTCAGGAGTGGTGAAAGGTCTTCTTTAAGATGAGTGTGTATACTGCTGTACAAATAATGGCAAATCTGTTCCTTTTTTCCCTGTTACAAAGGTGTTCCCGCAAGCATTGCTTCCCTTCATCCAGTCAGACTCTGCTTGTTCGGGGGATGTTTGTTACATTCGGGATGGAGCAGTGTAGACGGGACGATTATGACACTGACGCCAGTCTGGAATATGGAGACGATGAAATCTATCAGCAGTTCTTAGAATTCTATGATGATGTTGTACCCGAGTTTAAGAATGTGGGCAAGGTCATCCAGTTCAAGGTAAAAAATAAATAAAATATTTCAGCAGTTTAGGATGTATGAATACGCTCATCTTCAGTCTATACTTGTGGCCAAAAATCCAAATCTGCACATCTAATAAAAAACAGCATTACAGCTGCCTGAATATGCATTCTGGTTTATAAAGCACCCATTGTGGCTCAGTAGTAAATATGCCCCTTTATAGTGCCCTCAGTATTAATGACACCCATGATAGTATGCCAAAGAAGTAACAATGCTTGCTTATAGTGCCCTATTTTAATAAAGTCCCCTTATGTGTGCCAGTAGAACAAAAGTGCCGGCAGTAATGGTAGTGCCCCCTTATGTGAGCCAGTAGAAATAATGCACCTTTATAGTTCCCCCTGTAGGATTAATTGGCCCCCTTATGTGTAGCAGTTTAAAATATGCCCCCTTATGTGCCCTCACCTTCATAGTGGCCCAACAGGATGCTGCAAAATTTTAAAAAAAAAAGACACTTGCCTCCATGCCGCTGTCAGGATCTGGAGCAGGATACAGGCCTCTTCCGCCTAGTGTCCTGATCTGCTTGCTGCCCGGCTCAGGTAGCGTGATGATGCCAGTAGACTGAGAGTGAACATCTGAGCGGGGAGACAATACTTTTGTGCCCCGCCATCACATTCATCTGTATTGCCATCCTGAGTACAACAATACAATTGAATATTGAGAGGCCCTGAAACATTACAGGCTGCTAGGGCAGTTCTGTGTACCCCCTCGCACTGCGGTGCGTACCCTTTAGGCTTCTTTCACACGAACATTGTGTTTTGTGGTCCGCAAATTGCATTCCGTGTGCATTCCATATTTTGCGGAACGGAACAGCTGGCCCCTAATAGAACAGTACTATTCTTGTCCGTAATACGGACAAGAATAGGGCATGCTCTATTTTTTTTTGCGGGCTACGGAACGGAGCAACAGATGCGGACAGCACACGGTGTGCTGTCCGCATTTTTTGCGGGCCCATAGAAATGAATGGGTCCGCATTTTTCATGTGAAAAATGCGGATCGGAGTCCGCAAAAAATACGTTCGCGTGAAAGAGGCCTTAGGGTGTAGATGAAATTCTGTATGAAAAACTCGCCACGACGCACTTCTTTTGAATCTGTAGTAAAGCAGGCGTGCTCAACCTGCGGCCTGTTGCAAAACTACAACTCCCATCATTCCCAGACAGCCTACAGCAGGGCATGGTGGGAGTTGTAGTTTTACAACAGCTGGAGGGCCGCAGGTTGAGCATCCCTGTAGTAAATTGTCTGTCCGCATCTGTGTGGCTGTTCCACAAAATATAGAACATCTTTTTCTGAGGACAGAAATAGCCAGATCTAGTAGAAAAATACTGAATGTACACAGCCAGAATCCTTGGTTTGCGCACCACAAAACTGATACGGTCTTGATGGCGTATGCGCATCACTACACTGACAAAATGTATGGGAAAAGCTCCCAGCGCATACATTAAACATGTCCATTTATCAGACCTCCAGTAGAAAGTCTGTGACATAATGTCAACTGGGCCTAAGCCGGCAAAGCAGAACCACAAGTAAGTGTTAACTGGGCCCCGATATTTAGCTGATTTAGGGAGGTGGAAGGGTTAATGTCATAATGCATGGTGGTGTAGATCAGTGAGGGGGTTAATGTCAGAATCCCTTGGGGTCTTGGGTGGTAAAGGGGTTGATGCTAGAATCTTTCAGTGTTCTAGAGCAGTTAATGGGTTAACATTTCATACCCGGGGTTAAGTGGTTACTCATGTCTCCAGGCTGTAGTAGGAAGCTGAACACTGATCATAGAGATGAGTGAAGGGAGAGGATGGCACCGCTTAAATGGGGCAGTGCCAATTAGTCTTCTCAGGAATTCATAGTAGCCGACTCCCCCAGTTTTGTAGAATCCGCCTCCCATTGTTTTAAATGGGAGGCCGTGTTGTCGTTCATGTGGCTGCGGTTTCTAGCCGTGACCGTTCCAAGAAAGGACATTGCGGTATGGCTTAGAGGACATGTCCACATACAGTAATTCTTCACATGGTGCACATGTACTATCATAGTGAACAGAATTTTGCATGTGATGACATGTTTTCTGTAATGGCAGCTCTAGAAACACTCTCGCTTCCAGCCTGTGTGAACATAATGTATATTGTAAGATGGATTTTACGCTTTTTTTTTTTTTTTCCCCCCTATTTCCTAGGTTAGTTGCAATTTTGAACCACATTTAAGAGGAAATGTCTACGTCCAGTACCAAACGTAAGTATTTATTTTAGGGCTGCAACGAGTACTCGATTAAATCGAGTAATTTCGACACAAATTTTTTTCAAAATTTTTTGCATCGAGGATTCGTTTGTGTCATGTGACCACGGAGCGGGAGTGAATATCCCCTTTCGAGCAGGGGTCCTCCAGACACTTCACAGTACGTCCGTGGTCCCGCACTGCACTGACCTCCTGACGTACGTACGCCGTGACCTGACGTGCTGTGTGATGTCAGGCCCAGAGCAGCGCGGAATGATGGAGTGTCGGCGGCGCCCCTGCTGGAAACGTAAATTCGTGTAGTGAGCTGCTCATAAAAAAACCTAGTCATGACTGGGTCATACTGGCAAAACCCTGCAACTGGCCTATCTATCATCCTGTTATTTGCTGCGCTTTCTTCCATTAGTATTTTTCTGTTATTATATACTATGGCTATACTATATCATGCTTCTACTCTGACTGCAGTAAGAAGACGGGTAAAGCTTGGGGGAGCTTGTTTGTGGGCGCGCGGCTAAGGCCGGTCCGGAGTGCACAGCATCATAGCAACCAATGACGCTGTGCACTCTGGGTGTCAGGAGGAGGGCAGAGACAATGACACAAGGGCTGGTGGGCTGATTGAGTTTTTATAAAGAAAAACGTTCTTTTAATTAGTTTTTTATTAGAGTACTTAATCGTTGGATTAATCGATAGAATACTCGATTACAAAAAATAGTCGATAGCTGCAGCCCTAATTTATTTCACATTGTGTTTGTTTTTTATCCATTTTTTTCTTCTTCCTATCCTGATTAGGTAGAATAGCGCATATTCAGTGGCAGTGATGGGTTCAGTATTGTAGTAGGCGCGATGATGTCACTGCTGGAGAATGGTGGAGCAGGGAGCTGACAGCTTTCACTATTGTATTCACCTGCAGACTCCATGACTGTCCTTCTGGGAGGAGTGTTACTCATCTATGATGAATGCTCTGTACGCAGGAGTTTACTATAGTTACAGCGCTGCTAATGAAGATATTTTACCAGACTGAACTATCACTTCTGCAAAATAGCCTCACTCCAGAAGGCAGAAAACCGTAGGAGGAAAGACTCTTTACTACGTGGCTATGGCAACAACTTGTAGAAATACTGAGTCTGTGTTATTTGTACAGGTCTGTTTTTACTATTTTTATGTCCTTTTATGTCTTAGGGAAGATGAGTGTTTGCAGGCCCTTTCACAGTTCAATGGCCGTTGGTACGCAGGTCGCCAGCTTCAGTGTGAATTGTCACCAGTCACTAAATGGAAATCTGCTATATGTGGTAAGAAGTTACTGAGGGTCGCTATGGTGCTTTTATGTGCCTAAACTCTGCCGGTTATGTATACTTTTTTGACCTGTTTGCTAGAGATATTACTTTAAAGGGGTTGGCCCACCTCGCACATTGGTGGCATATCGCTAGGGCCGGAATCGGCAACCTTCGGCACTCCAGCTGCTTTGAAATTACAACTCTCAGCATGAACACCTATTCAGCTGCTCTTGTAACTCATAGAAGTGAAAGAAGGATTATGGGAGTTGTAGTTGCAGAACAGCTGGAGTGCCGGAGGTTGCTGATCCCTGCACTATGATATGCCACCAATAGGTAGGGGTCCCCAAAGTGAATTAGAGCACACCGAACTTCTGGCCAAGAAATGGCCAAGCACGCTCGTGTAGTGTTTTTCAGAACTCCCGTAGAAGTGAACAGAGAGCACGTTATGCATGCTCAGTGTGCTCTCCTTCACTTTGTGGGCCCCGTTCTAGAGATAGGTTGGACCTGCACCTAGCGATATGCCACCAAGGTGTGAGATGGGATAACCTCTTTAATTCTTGGCACCTGTAAAATGTTCTACTAGTCGCCCCTCACCCCACCAAAAAATGAATGTGACATATAATTCCAGTGTTAAACAGCTTATATATTTTGATTCACTGTAATATTTAGGATGCCTTATTAGTAACTTTTTGAAAAATTTTTATAGGGTTATTTGAAAGGCAAAAATGTCCTCGTGGCAAGCATTGCAATTTCCTGCATGTCTTCAGGAATCCAAATAATGAATTCTGGGAGGCCAATAGAGACCTAAATATGTCACCAGAAAGGAGTAACCACAGTGAAAGGAGGGATCGGTCAAGTCGATATGAAGACCACGGGATGTCTAGGAGATACCACAGCCCCAGCCCAGACTTTAAGAGGAATGGAGATTCTAGCAGGAGAAAAAAGATTCACCACAAGAGCAAAAAGAAGAAGCATCGCTCACGCAGGTCGAGAAGCCGGAGAAGGTCACGCAGCAGGAGCAGAAAGAAACGCAAGCACAAGAGTCGCAGTCGTAGTTCCTCTAGATCTAGATCCAGAAGCAGAAGAAGCAAAAGTTCTTCCAGGTCAAAAAGTCGGAGCAGAAAGAGCAGAAGCAGATCTAGATCCAGGAGTCGTGGCAGAAGGCGGTCAAAGAGCAGAGAGCGGAGTCCACAAAGCCCCTGACTTCAAAAGTAGAACTCTGACCAGGTATATGCACAATTCACCTGAGCAAAGTCTCCTGTGAACTAACACATTCATTCAGTCAGGATGCATCCACTCACTGTATTATGGCCCCATACATGACATAAAGCCACAGTATGACAACCATTTAAAGGGAGTCTGTCACCTGTTTTTCACCGATATAACTAAGAGCACTGCCCCACAGAAGATTGCAGACACATCCCAGACATACCTGTGTGCACTGTGTGTCTGTATTACATGTCCAGGAAAAGCACTTTTATTCTGCAGGAAAACAGCTCCCAAGTGCCCGGCTCTGCCTCTGCAAGTGCCCAAAGCAAACCAGACTGAAGGGAGGACTGCTTTAGCTGCTCATATCCTGGGATTGGTACCAGCTAGAAATATAAGCTTGACCTTGTTTGAAAGCTGGCATAGCATTATATCCAGTATATCAGAAGATATAGCTGTTAGAAATTGAGTTGGGTGAGAAAGTTGTTTTTAGTTTCACTTTCAGCCGGGCACTTGGGAGCTGTTTTCCAGCAGAATAAAAGTGCTTTTCTTGGACATAGAATAAAGGCACAAAGTTCACACAGGTATGTCTGGGATGTGTGTGAAATCTTCTGTGGGACACTGCTCTAAGTTATATTGGCGACAATTAGGTGACAGGCTCCCTTTGTCTACGTGCCCATATAGTACTTCTAAAACACAGCAACCCCAAATGTTACTTGGAAGTATATGGGAGATCTTAAATGTAGCATGCTATAAGTGTTTATCCTTTGTTTTCTCATAGATGTCCATTGTTGAAGAACTGCAAGTGTCAGTGTAGTGTGTACTGCACTGTTTAAGGGCTCATTCACACGACCGTATGGGTGCGGACCCATTCATTTCAATGCGGCCGCTAAAGATGAGGACAGCACACCATGTGCTGTCCACATCCGTTGTTCCGTTTCGCGGCCCCACAAAAAATATAGAGCATGTCCTATTCTTGTCTGCAATCGGGAACTAGAATAGGCATTTCTATAATGGGCCTTCCGTTCCGCAGTTTGCAACAGCACTGTTGTGTGACTGTACCCTTACAGTGTTTTTGCGTGATGTGGCATAAGGCCGGTTTCCCGTACAGTCACAACTAGAGATGAGCGAGCAGTGCTCGTTACGAGCACTGTAACGCTCGGGTCCCGTGTGAAATGCCCGCAGGCATTGCGGATCCGTCCTCATCTGCATGTAAGTCAATGAGGACGGATTGTTTGGTATGACACTCATACCAAACGGTTCCGTCCCCACTGACTTTAAGACGGGTGAGGACGGAACCGTTTGGTATGAGTGTCATACAAAACGATCCGTCCTCATTGACTTACATGCAGATGAGGACGGATCCGCAATGCCTGCGGGCATTGCACACGGGACCCGAACGTTACAGTGCTCGTAACGAGCACTGCTCGCTCATCTCTAGTCACAACACCTTATTTAATACAGAGTTAATACAGAGTCAGAGAAAAGTGTCCATCCCTGAACTACATTCATCATCCAGCCTGAGCCCCTGTGATAAATCTGGTGCAGGTCTAGACAGGTGGCCTAAGCTTTAGGATTAGCAAATCTGGGCCGCTGTGAGCCCTACCTTATGATGTATATGCTGGGCCTGATCCCAGTGTATACTCCAAACACATCCACAGGACTCTATTCAGCCGATTGATGCTGAAAGAATAACCTTTTGACCACTGTTGGGGAGATACCTGTAAGTATACGTCTTTTTTTTCTGCTGTATAGGAAAGCACACACTGCCATTGCAAAAAAAAAAGTACTGCACAATTTTTTTAACCAGTATTACTATTTTTCTGCTTTCCTTGCGTTTTGCATTTACTTCTACTGCATCAAAATCTACCTCAAAACCTGTATGTGTGAATCCAGCCTGAAGGCTTATTCACGCACCTGTGTCCGTCTTCCTTCCATGAAAACATGGTCCGTTTTGCATAATTGACGCTGTCAGTGTTGTGTCCGTTTTCACTGTTTCTGGTGGTGGTGGTTGCCCTCCATGTGTAATTAGTTTTTTCACGTGCGTGGCAATTTATGTCTCCTAGTAACGGTCTGTGGAAAAATGAACAAAGCACGGATGGCCTGTCTGTTCTGTCTGTTTTTCTGGGATCCGTAGCCTTGAATGGGCCTGTTTTTGCAAAAGGACCAGAGTAATGGATGTCTCCACTTTTCTGCAGACTAACGACCCACTGAAAAAAAAAAGTGGATGTCCGGATATTCCCATTGAATTAAATTGATTTGTGTGCAGTCCTTGGAGAATACGGACAGCACATGACTGTGATTGACTGATGTGTGAATGAGGCCTAATTGTCGCTTCTAGTTTATCGTCCATTATTAAAGGGGTTATCCCATGACTAATGTAAAACATGTCAGATATCATATAGTACATGTCAATCTCTTTCTAACAAAGCTAGAACCAGTCCTGTACCTCACATGGATCCAGAGATCTCCACATTCATCGCTCTGCTAGATTTATATCAAGTTGACAGATCGAGGGGAGTGTCTTGTATGCTGCAGCTAAGGGGGCGTGTCTCATCTCTCCCTATCACAGCTGAAAGATGAAACTGAGCATGTGCGGCCTTCTGAGTGAGCAGGACAAAGAAATAAGAAAAGAACTAACAGCAGGTGGCGCTATACAGATACATTTTAGTGAATAACTCAGCGGCTATACTAAATTTTAATTACATGCAATTACAGAAGTATTCAGATCCAGGGGCTGGTTTGAAAACTGTAGAATATTTTTCGTGGGAAAACCCTTTTAAATGCTGTGGTGTCTGAGATCTATTTACTGTGGCATGGGCTTTATGAGAATGTGAGTTTTTTCCAGAAAAATGTTGTCTTCAGCTTTGTATTTGCTGGTTCTTTCAAATCAATAAACCCCTGGCTTGGCATTCTGATGGCAGAGGGGAATTAAGAGGTCACAATCCGCTCACTATAGATAAGGAAACAGTGAAATGTTCTGTTTCTTGGCTTAAAAGCAGAGTCCCAGGCTTTATATCGTACATCAAACCCCCGGGGACACAGATCCTGACTACAAACGGTAGAACATCTGCTCTTTGCGGGGCGAAGTTATAAAGGATTACACAGAACTTTCCTCATCAAACACCCTGCACCCAGCCTCCTCTCATGTCAGCGCTCCACAAATGTTGCTCATTATGGTGTCCACCATATTGTTCGCTCATTGAAATCCTTATCCTGCCTTTGTTTTCTGCCTATTACGGTGCGGGATAATAATACATACATAGACGCATAAGCGTCAGATGGATTTCAATGCTAAAGCTATAATACCAGAAACTTCATAGTGTACGAACATCCTTTGAAGTAAAAGAATGCAGGATTTCCACTATTGAAGTTCTCTGTGGCCGTCTAGCTATAGAAATTGCATGAAAAGGATATTTTTCTCAGTCCTGGGGTTGGTATGTTGTGGACTGAGGTCATTTTGGGACATAGATTTTATTCTTAGACTTTTCACTTTAGGGGTTATCCAACATCCTGATGTCCTCGCGGCCGCCGCTGCATCTCCCTGTTGCACGGATCAAAACATCCGGCGATGGGGGGGGTAGCCAATAGCAGGTCACAACGGGAATGAATGTCGCTGGCATTGTGGGTGATGCTAGCGAGGCTTGTTCCCATTGCAGGCTGCCCTCCGCAAGATGTTTTGATTGCACAATGGGGATATGCAACGGCAGCCGTGCTGGCATCAGGGGCAACGTTCGTGCTGGGGAGTGGGGATAAGTATAACCTATCCTCAGGATAAGTCATCATTATCACATCAGTGGGGGTCCAAGTTCCGGCACTCCTGCTGATCAACTGTTTCAGGAAGCTGCCGCACTCACCGGAACTCTTTAATGGGGCAGTGGCTGATGTACCATGACATCTCAGAAGAGGTTGCTGCTCTTGCAGAGCATTTGTCTCTTCTAACAGTTGACCAGCAGGGGGTCCCGGGTGTTTGACCTCCACTGATCTGATATTTATGTCCCTGCTCCTCTGTCTTCCGAATGTGACTCTGATTAGTGTGGGTGAACTATGGAGATGAGTGCGCTGCAAAGAATAGCTTTGACATTAAAGAAGAACTCCCGCAAAAATTTTTATTCTCTGACCTGTTAGAAAGGTGCATGGTGTAATCTGTAGTGATTGTTGTTTTCTTATCAGAGGCTGAAATTGAGAGTTTCCACTCTCTTCTTATTGTAGCTGGGTCATGTGACCAACTCCCTGACCTCCAACTGACCCAGGACAGCAAGCCAGTAACTGCTCTATTCATTCCTGTGAGACTCCCATAGGAATGCATAGAAAATTAGACTTCCTGTCCATACATAAGGTGCTGTGTGAGTTGGTGGGTCTAATTCCTAGTCACATGACACAGATAAGAAACTTCAGGATGACATAACTCAAGAATTCAGCTACTAGTAAGAAAATGACATTCACTACAGATTACATCATGTACATTTCTAGCAGGACATGGAATAAAATTTTTTGCGGGAGTTCTTCTTTAAAACCCCTTCGCGCCCAGCGCCGTACCTGTACGGCGCTGGGCGATGCGGGCACATGGCGCCCACTCGCAAGTGCGGCGGGCGTCATGGCCGGCAAGTCTCTGCTGTTTCTAACAGCAGAGACTTGCCGCTACTTACCGCCATCGGCGGCGTCTTCCTCGGAGTTTAGATGCCGTGATCACGGCATCTAGTTGCGTCTCAACCCGGAAGCATTCGCTTCCGGGTGGTGTACAGACACCCCGTGTGGCCAATCGGGGTGTCTGTACACCATATGAAAACTGTAATCCTCGCTGGTGAGGATTACAGTTTTCAAAGTGCAATTCTATTCTGGCCACTAGATGGCAGGCCAGGATAAGAAATGAGCAATTCTTGGATTTCTGAGTCTATAAAATCCATAATTGCTCATAAAGAAAAAAAAAAAAGGCCACAATATATAAGCCCATATTTGAGCTTTCAAATAGTAAAAAAAAAAATTAAAAAAAAAAAAGTTAAATATATAAAAATAGATATAAAAGTTCAAATCACCCCCCTTTCCGTATAATTAAAAAATAAATACCTAAATAACAATAAATATAGACATCATGGGTATCACCGTGACCGAAAACGTCCGTACTTTTAAAATATAAAAAAAAATTCCAATACGGCGAATTGTGTGGCGGAAAAAAGCGTCCAAATGGCGATTTGCCGTTTTTTTTACGCTTTTTTTTTCTAAAAAAAATTAAATAAAAAGTGATCAAAAAGTCATACACACCCCAGAATGGTATCAATAAAAACTTCAGATCGTCCCGCAAAAAATGAGCCCCCATACAGCTCTGTACACATAAATACCAAAAAGTTATAGGGGTCAAGATTTGACAAGGAAAAAAAAAAAAAAAAGGGCAACTTTCTAATTATTTTATCACTATGAAAACGCAGGAAAAACTATACATATTAGGTATTGCTGGATTCGTACAGACCAGTAGAATGAAAGTAACGGATCAGTTTTAATGCACATCGAATGCTGTAAATAAGAAACCCGTGGAACTGTAGCGGAATAGCGTTTTCTTTGCAATTTCACCCGGTTTGGAATTTTTTTCCCGTTTCTCACTACACCGTATGCAATATTAATTGGTGGCGTTGGAAAGTACAACTTGTCCCGCAAAAAACAAGCCCTCATACAGCTATGTGAACAGAAAAATAAGAGTTATGGCTGTTTGAAGGCAGGGAGCGCAAAACGAAAATGCAGAACCGAAAAAACCTCCGGGCGCGAAATGGTTAAAGGGGTTGTCTGGGTTCAGAGCTGAACCCGGACATACCTTTAAATTCACCCAGGCAGCCCGCCTTTGCCCTGCGCTAATTATCACCGGCGCTGATGGGCAGGCTCTAGCGCTGCCCTAGCCAGTAAAACGGCTAGGGCAGCGCTAAAGCCGGCCCATTACAGCCGGTGACGTCACCGAACTCACTGCCGGGCAGAAGCCTCTGCCCGGCAGTGTGTTATGTAAATAAAAGAGCCCTTGCCCTGCGCGATCCAGCGCAGGGCAAGGGAGGGCATCGGAGCATCTCCTGCTCCGATGCCCTGTTCAGGCGGGCTGCCTGGGTGAGTATAAGGGGTTGTCCGGGTTCAGCTCTGAACCCGGACAACCCCTTTAAGTATACTGT
The DNA here is from genome assembly GCA_900303285.1 of Rhinella marina. NCBI lineage: Eukaryota > Metazoa > Chordata > Amphibia > Anura > Bufonidae > Rhinella > Rhinella marina. The sequence continues at coordinate 111,741 of ONZH01003613.1, read as the reverse complement.
GTTCCTGCATGCTTACTGTTGCTGGCAGCAAGTCTGCAGGGTCAGGTCAGAAAGATGGTAGGACACATGTAGGGAGGCAGGAGCTGGTGTAGGGAGATAAGAGGCAGGCTGAGAGGCCTGTCTGTATTTTACACAACAGTCTCCAGCGTACAATATATGCTGAAGATGGGCCTGCCTTAGCGTAATACTCAATAATATTGCTAAGGAGACACTTTACATCCTGTTTTCTAATAAAAATGCATTGTTCTGTTAAAAAAAAAAATGGAAATGACAGACCTTCCTTTTTTTTTTGGTACCCTCTTTATGTAAAATATTTAATTGTGACTCGCTCCATTTGTTATCTATACTGACATGAAATGTAATATGTGTTTTCTAGGTTCATTATCGTCACATCGAGAGCCAGCGAATTCTGTTCTAGGGTCAGTCTATGGGTACAGTGTATCCTCATGTCAGGAGAATGACCGTGACCCTAAATTATGTGAATGATGGCGGCTTCAGTGTTCAATTTTGGCTATTCAGTCATTAAAACAAAAAGTCTGATGTATTATTACGCTGTATGTTCATGAGAATTAAATGAAAAAAGCCATCTTTTTTTTTTTTTTTTTTTTTTGAATTCAAAAGTGTAAATATTTTTTAAATAAAATGTAAAATATTTGAATTATATGATATATATTGTGCTGAATATTCAAATAAGAGAACCTTATCACCCCTAGATCTACTCCAGTTTGGGACGTTAAAGGGGTTTGTTTTCTGGGTGTTTAATACTGATGACCTATCATCAGTATAGTTCATCAATGGTTGATTATGGGGGGCAGATACCCGGTACCCCCACGTATCAACTGCTTGAAGACTCTGGTGAGTGCTGTTACCTCCTCACAGCTTACCTAGGACAGTGCCGTCCACTGGATAGCGCCTGTGCTTGGTGCTGCAGCTCAGCCCCATTTAGGCTACTTTCACACCAGCGTTTTTGCTGGATCCGTCATGATAATACAACCGTCTGCATCCGTTATGAACAGATCCGGTTGTATTATCTTTTACATAGCCAAGGTGCATCCGTCATGAACTCCATTGAAAGTCAATGGAGGACGGATCAGTTTTCTATTGTGTCTGAGAAAACGGATCCGTGCGCGTTGACTTACATTGTGAGTCATGACGGATCCGTTTGGATCAGTTTCTTCATGCGGACACCAATATGCAGCAAGCAGCATTTTAGTGTCCGCCTCCAAAACGGAATGGAGACTGAACTGAAGCAAAACTGATGCATTCTGAACGGATCCTTTTCCATTCAGAATGCATTAGGACAAAACTGTTCAGTTTTGGACCATTTATGAGAGCCTGTGACGGATCTTACAACGCAAGTGTGAAAGTAGACTTAGTTGAATAGGTCTGAGCTGTGTTTAGACCATGGGACTGATAAACGTGACGTCACCGGCCGAGGAAGTGGCTACGGTCTCTTCAGTCAGGTGATCAGGGAATCTGTCATGTCATTCAACTGTACCTTTTGTTAGAGAAAGCACGGGTTGTGTTATAGAAGCTCGACTAAGCTGACTTCCCTTCATTCACTGGAAGCCAGAAGAATTCTGAATGTGGTATTGGCCACAAGTGGGGATGATCAGTAATAGCTCTAAGCAAGTTATACTTCGAGGAGTCCACGAAGCAGAGTTATGGCTGTCTATCTACTGTCAAATAAAAAATAAAAAAAATTTGTCCATGATTTGAGGGGCTTGCAGATTGTCATCATTTTAGAGGTAGCTAAGGCTGGGTTCACATGTTTGTCATCCGTTTAACGTATACAAAAATCGTATAAGTTAACGGTTGGCTCAGACTGATGCCATGCAGGTCCATTGTAAAAGAAAAATAAAAATTGTATATAAAATGTGAACCCACCCTAAAGTGTTTTTCCATGGAGGATGTCCTATTCATCTCTGTAGGGACAGGAAGCGAGAGAGGTTAAAAGGCCCCTCCCCACCCCCATACTCCAGTGTTCTTCCTGTCCCTACAGGGATGAAGGGAAGCAGAGGTCCCTACTTGGGATGAAGATATTGTGGTTTTAACTGGAAGGACTATGGCTGTGTCGGGGGGTTCGGCCTCTCCTCACGCCTTCGAGAAGTCCTGGGCCAGCACCTCTCTGGGAAGGGGTCCCCTAGCCTTCCCCGATACCAGTTTTTTTGAAAGCTGCGATATCGGGGCACCGGACGCTTCTCTCCATTGAGCTCTGGGCTCGGCAGTGGGTCCATCTCCTCTTCAGCTGGCGTACATTGTACGCGCGCACACGTGACTGGGCCCTTCCAGGAGGCCGGGTCACATGACCGGATGTTCTCAGAAGTGCGGCGGGTCACGTGGGCCGGAAGGCATCCTCTGATCTCCAGGAAGATGGCGACGGCTGGAGGTCTACAGGAGTGGGTCTTGCGCTGGTGGGTTAGGTGACTCTTCTTTGAGAATTGAGTCCCTCCTCAAGGAAGAGGCGGGGAGCAGCACGGATTCGGGGGGGGCCCCCGGGTGAGTACAAAAAGGCCCTACTTTTGTGTAAGCTGTCTCATCGTGAAGGTTCCTAATTCTGGCAAGGCTGAGGCTTCTACAGACCCTCCTGCTATGGCCCATGTAAGTCTGGGTTCTCCTGGAGAGATCTCTAATTCTCTATTTCTCTTAGTGCGACTATGAGTTCCACTCTCTTTCTCCCCCCTCAGGTGGAGAAAGAAACCCCTCGTAAATCTGACCCTCTGAAAAAGAAGACAAAAAAGTGTGCCACCTGTGCAAAGCGTCTTTTGGATTCCTACAAGAAGCAATTATGTCAGGATTGTCTGGAGAAAATTCTCAAGGAGGAACAGCCTTCTTTTTTGTCTAATTTAAGACACTTGATAAGAGACGAAGTCCAAGACTAAATCCATGTATCAGCATTCTGGGCTGGAGACCTGTATCACTTATAATCTTTAGAATTTATTATGGTTTTCCAATTTTCTTGGGAAAAAAATGTTGGGTCTCCATTTTTATTTTTTTTATATGTAGTCCCTACAAAACAGAATAATCTGGTTGGCAACCCTGGATGTGCAGGGTCCTAACAGAGCTGCTAAAGCGGTCCATGTGGGAGACAAGTAGCCATGGTTCATCAGGGAAATAAATGCAAGTGGTGTTCTTCTAGCTTTGTGCAACAGACAGGGGCAGTCACACCAGTCCCTTCTGTGCAAGGACCTTTCCATTGACCACCAGGACTGTATAAGACACAGATCCAGCAAGTTTAACATCTTCTCCTGCGCTGTTGATCCAGAGGGAGGCAGATCCTCTCCAGAAGCATCAGCCGCATGCACCTATAAGGCCCCATTCAGACGGCCGTATACGGGCCGTGAAAGCCCGGCCTGTGCTGCCCCAGAGGACAGGAGCGCACGGCGTCATTGGTTGCTTTGATGCCGTGCGCTTCCTGAGGCCGCCGCCGTACAGTGAAACACGGTCATCTGAATGGGGCCTTTTTAAGGCGATAACAGTACTCTAATTCACTACACGTGTACTGCAGCAAGGTCTACTGTCCTCAGCTTGATCTGCCAGATGTGCATGTTAGTGGTTAAGCAGTCCCAAAACAAGTAGAAGTTTGTTTCATGTGTGAACTGCTGAGTATTCCTCTAGATCAGGGATGGCCAACCTGAGGTTCTCCAGACTGCCTACAGCAGGGCATGATGGGAGTTGTAGTTTTGCAACAGCTGGAGAGCTGCAGGTTGGCCATGCATGTTCTAGATCCGGGATCAGCAACCTCTGGCACTCCAGCTGTTCGCAAAAAATACGGATGACATCCGTGTGCATTCCGTATTTTGCGGAAAGCAACAGCTGCCCTCTAATAGAACAGTCCTATCCTTGTCTGTAATGCGGACAATAATAAGACATGTTTTTTGCGGAACGGAAATACGGACATACGGAAACGGAATGCACACGGAGTACCTTCCTTTTTTTTTTTTGTGGACCCATTGAAATGAATGGTTCTGCATACGGTCTGAAAAAAAAAACAAAAAACGGAACGGACAAGGAAAGAAAATACGCTTGAGTCCTTACTGTTTAGGCCTCGTTCACATTTCTGTTTTTCACTGTTGTGTGCATTTTTGCGGACAGCACACGTATCCATTGATTTAAATGTGTCCGTTCGCATTTCAGTATTTTTTTAATGACTGGACCAAGCATGCCCATTGAAGTCTATGGGTCAGAGAAAATCCCTGACATATATCCGTGTTGTGTCTGTTTTTCAATGAAGACTAATAAGAGATTCTTGGAAATTATTCTTCAGCTGACCAACATCAGTGAATTACGGATGACACACAGACCAATCACGGACATCTTCAACAGGAAACACGTACTTTTTTTTTTTCTTCCCACGGACGTGACACTGACACGCAAATGTGAATGAGGCTCTAGCTGCTTGCAGCGGCCAGCAGTGTAATTGCAGCTCCATTCACTTGAATGGAATGGAGCGAATGGGACGGAAAAGCTGTAATTACACTGCTCGTCTCTGCAATGCTGAAGAGTACGCAGTTCACCTTCTTCCCTTCATACCGCTGAGGTGGGGGTACCGGGAGTAGGGCCCCTCGCCTGCTGTTATCTGATACCTAAGGATAGATCATCAATATCTGAACCTGGAGAACCCCTTTAATCCTCACTGGAAATCCACCTCTGAACATTAGGGTGCCCAGTATAGTTAGTATGTAGTAGTTTCCGTGTTCAATAAGGTAAATAAAGACAACGCCTGGCATAAAAATCTTTTAGTTTATTACTAATGACACAACATGTAACACAAGGACAATGGTGACACAGGTTATTTGTCACAATTACAACGAAGCTTAGTCCAGCAAAGCACACACAGATGACAAAAAAAACAACTTAAAAGCCATATCGGATGGGCATTTCAAGCACCTGGTGCACATAAGAGTGCATCCTAATGTGACAGACAAGGGGCCGTTAAAACTCCCATCTAATATGGTCCTCAATATTTCATTACAAACCCAATGCTACACTACGTTTTTTTATGAGCCCTTTCTTAGATGGTCGTCGTGAACTTGTATGGATCATTGTGCCTTTCATTACCGTCAAAAACGTCTGGGAACCTATATATCTAGTCTACGGGTAATAACGACATGCTGAGCAGATGTGACCCTGTAAATGCTCTAAGTACTGCACAGCATAAAATACCTTATTACAGATAGTAAACCCAATATTTCAAGTTATAGTAGATATGTTTCACTGTGCATAATGAGGTATTGGACTATGATAAAGGGGTAGTCCCAAAAAAATAAAATAAAAATGTATGACCTTATAAAGGGAACCGGTCAGGACATTTTATGCCCCCTAAACTGCCATCACCACCCGTACTGTATGGTATTAGTTTTCTAAACATGTCTTTATATAACTCCTAGGGGTGGTGCCCCTCTCCGAAAGAGACAAGCCGGCCCCTGAGGAAACTCGCCCTCTCTGGCTTGACTGATGTTCCTTAGGCCGCAAGATGGAGTCCTGGAAATGTGCAGTGAACCTGGGTGTATTTGTATCAGCTTCATTGGTGCAATTTGCATATCAGCAAATAATCGTCGCTTCACTGTGCGTGCCCTAATGCTGAATGTAAAGGAGCATGTGTAGCATTTGGAGCTAGCTTGTGATCACATATTCAAGCCTAAGCATTTCAATCAAGCCAAAAAGGGCATGTTTAGAGATGTCAATCAAGCATGACTCTCCAAGAGAACGGCACCGCCCCCATGACTCTTCAGCCATTATCTGCATACAGCACTAAACTTCCCTTATCATATAATACAGCAACAAAGAATACATACAGGACATGCTTAGGAACCCAATCCTCTGCATTACAAGGCGGTATAAGGATGTAAAATGTTCTGACAGGTTCTCTTTACAGAGTGCACTGATCGTTATAGCTATGGTATGAAATACACTGGCACCACTCTGATCGCTGATTCTCAGTTCCACCTTTATGGAACACGCTTAAAGTCCATGTGTCAGCAGATTTGTACTTATGACACTGGCTGACCTGTTACATGTGCACTTGGCAGCTGAAGACATCTGTGTTGGTCCCATGTTCATATGTGGCTGTATTGCTGAGAAAAATGATGTTTTATTATATGCAAATGAGCTTCTAGGAGCAACGGGGGCGTTGCCGTTACACCTAGAGGCTCAGCTCTCTCTGCAACTGCCACGTCCTCTATACTATAATTGACAGGGCCAGAAAGGCATAATGATGTTCTCACTGTCTGGCCCTGTCAATCAAATTGTAGAGGGCGCAGCAGTTTCAGAGAGAACTGAGCCTCTAAGTGTAATGACAACGCCTCCGTTGCTCCTAGAGGCTCATTTGCATATATTAAAACATCATTTTTCTCAGCAATGCGGGCACATATGAACATGGGACCAGGACAGACGTCTTCAGCTGTCAATCGCACATGTAACATGTCAGCCATTTTCATAGGTACAGATGCCCTTTAAAATTATTCTCAGCTATTCTAATAATGAATAGTATAAATACGTCTTCACTTTCAATTCCAGTGTCTTCCCAGTCCAGATAAGAAACCAGTATCATCCTGGCACCATCTGCAGCAATGGGTTTATGTCTACTGCCACCTACACGCACTATACAAAGATATGTATGGAGGTCGCTGCCTTACTTGTGTGCTGACAGCTTATGGCTTTTTGTTCGAGATGCCACAACTGGAGTGTTCCTTGGCTTTGCTGTGTAGCATCATTTACAGATTATAATGCACCAAACACGGAAAAAAACACATCACTAAACAAAACATCCAGCATGTAACAGTCATGAACGCACAGAAGCCGCAGGCTACACGATGCACAAGCAGACGAGAAGCTTCAGCGTTTCTGGATAAAAGGACATGAAATGGAGAGAAAAAAATATCCGCCATTTTTCTGTACATAAAAGGCATTTCAGTAGCATTTACATCAGGAAGGAGGTGTAAACTGTCATTTTTCATGTAGAAATATTTCCTCATGTTTCAAAAAGAATCATAGTTGCCATGTAACCACACTGCTCAAATGTAGGACCAACCATGATGCCAAGTAATAGTGGGGGAGGGGAATTATATATACTGCTACTAGTCTGGGTGGGTCGTCTGTCAGCTCAGTCCCTGATTTACTGAAATCATGAGAAATCATCCTGTTCTTAGAACTCTGTGTTGTGCCGTTCTTCTGTTACTCCCACTGGAAACATGGATAAACTGACAACTGGGTGTAACCATTTTCCTGTAGCAATGGGGGATGTCCGATTAGTGCTAGGAGTGTGTGGGACACAACCTATCATGAGGTAAATGTTAACACCCAGTTGTCAATTACTCATTTATTTGCAGTATGAGTAGCAGAGGAACGGCCCAGTTGAAAAAAGCCTCTTAAAGGGAACCTGTCAGCAGATTTACCCCTATGACACTGGCTGACCTGTTACATGTGCACTTGGCAGCTGAAGACATCTGTGTTAGTCCCATGTTTATATGTGTCCGCATTGCTGAGAAAAATGATGTTTTAATATATGCAAATGAGACTAGGAGAAGAAACAGGGGAGTTGTCGTTACACCTAGAGGATCAGCTCTCTGCAACTTTGACAGGGCCAGGCAGTGAAAACGTCATCACTTCCTGTCCTGTCAATCAAAGTGCAGTTGCAGAGAGAGAAGAGCCTCTAGGTGTAATGACAACGCCCCCGTTGCTCCTAGAGTCTCATTTGCATATATAAAATATCATTTTTCTCAGCAATACCGGCACATATGAACATGGGACCAACACAGATGTCTTCAGCTGCCAAGTGCACATGTAACAGGTCAGCCAGATTCATGGGTATAAGACAGATGCCCTTTAAAATAAATGTGCATAAACCAGTCACATGCAAGGTAAACGGGTAAAAGTACTTCTGGAGTACTAAACGACATGACTGTCAATGTGCAGGAACCTAAGGAGCAGCAGATGACAGCGCCGCCCCGTTACTTGCATACAAGGCAAAAAGTAAAAAATCTAATGGGGTCAGTTTTTAATTGAGAGGCTGTCGTTCACACATTCAGGAACATAATACAGAAATGTCACAAATATTTTTTAAAAAATACAGCTTATACAATGCTACTTTATTTTCAGTTTTTTTTACCTTTTACATTTTGTAAAAGTGGCTTTATACAAGGTCGAAGTTTTTAACTATTTTTGACAACTTACATCTGTAGGGGGTTTGTCTGAGGGAAGATAAGAGGGTCTGCTTCTTTCCCAGAAACTTCACTCTTGGCCATGGTACATGTCTGGTATTGTAGCTCATCCCCAGTGACTCAAATTCAGCAATACCGGACACAACCCATAGACAGGAGTGGCGCTTTTTCTAACAAAAAACAACCTCTTTTTTTTTAAAATGTCAGTCAGTCCTCATACACATAACCACATTTTTTGTGGATGAAATACAGACTCATTCATTTCTATAGGGCCATAAAAAATGCGTCTCTCTGTTCCGTGGTCCCACATATATATAGAATACGTCCTATTCTTGTCCACATTGTGGAAAAGGATAGGCATTTCTATAGTTGTGGGGGGAAAAACTGCAGCATGCACATGGCCGGGACCAGTGTTTTTGTCGATCCACGGATTGTATACTGCAAAACACATAAGGGCACATTTACGAAGGTCGGCTTTTTACACCAGTCTTAGTTCCCCCCTCTACGATGCCGCTAGATACGTCTAATTTATGACAAGGCATGCGCCTCATTATAAATTACGTGCATCTGTGGCAGTCTGTGCGCCTGGAGTAAAAACTATGACAGTCCCAAGTTGGTGTTGTTTTAGCTGATATTTGCGCCTGTTTCCAGGGGTAAATGTAAGTAAATTTGCCGGGGCTGAGCTCTCAGCCCCAGAACGGCCCCTGCCACGGCCAACTGGCATACAAAGTGCAAAACCAGCTGTGCCCCAAAATTGTGTTGCATGGCAGGACAGAAAAGGGGACTTGAGACACTTTTTGCGTCTGAAAGTGTCGCAAGTCCATTAGCAAACGTGCCAGATGCAGTCATGTGCATGAGGCCTCAATCCCATGGGTGGTCTTGCCTTGACCAAGTTATTTTTGATTCATGTGGGTCTGGACATATAAAGTCTTATGACAGCTCTTAGGGTTTATCACGGTAACGTAGCGGTTTTTGAGAACCACATCGTGTGGATAAGCCCTTAGAAGAAAAGTGTCCCAGCATTTGGTGTTTCTGTGCTTTTTCATACCCAAATAAGACTCATGAAAATGCACTTAATATTCCTCGCTGCTGTGATCTTTCACGTGAAGTGGCCATAGTGCGCCGCATGGCATCACCGGAAATCAAAGTGATTTTGGCGGAGCAATGGAACAGGTGATACACATTGTTCACCTGTATTAACTTGAATGGCCAAAAACTCCACAGTGAAACTATGTGCAGTGTTCCACCTCTGAAATGGCCTCATCAATGTTAAAAGCTTGCTGATGACCAGTTGTGGTGAGACAGAAGTCCAGCAGGCGTGGGGCCCATGACTTTGGGTCTGTTCACACACAGTTTTTCGAGGTGGATTACACAACCGAAAAATGCATCTGAAGTAAACGGGGAAACGGGTTAATTCATATATCACGTTTACCCGCTTACAGTTTAAAAAAAAAAAAGAAGAAAGAAGCGACATGTTGATTCTTAACGCGGAACCCACATCCACAGTTCCCATTGAAATTGGCATGAGGAAAAACCACGTCAGCAGCGGGAAAAAAGTCAGCGGGGTTGTCCCATGAAAAATGTTCTACAATTTTCAAACCAGCACATGGATCAGAATATTTTTGTAACTGCATGTAATTAAAAATTTAGCATAGCCACTGAGTTATTCACTGAAATCTATCTGTGTAGCGCCACCTGCTGTTTGCGCTTTTTCTAATTTCTCTGTCCAGCTCACTGAGGTGGACGCACATGCTCAGTTCCATCCTTCAACTGCCATCAGCCGCAGCACACAGGACACGCCATCTGAGAAAGGATGCCAGCTTAAAACAAATCTAGCAGAACAATTGTAGCAATGAATGGGGAGATATCTGGATCCAGGGCTGGTTCTAGCGTTGTAATGCCTCATTCACACAGTCGTCGTTCGGTCAGTGATTTCCATCAGTGATTTTGAGCCAAAACCAGGTGCGTCTCTAAACACAGAACAGATCTTTCTCTCATACCTTATGTATGTGGAGGCTCCAATCCTAGTTTTGGCTCACAATCATTGATGGAAATCACTGACCAAACAATCATGTGTGAATGAGGCTTAAAGAGGTTATCCAAGACTATAAAATGCTCCCTCATATGCCCAGGCCCCTCAAAATGAATATACTTACCTGGCTCCCCGCACCACCGCTGCTGCTTCTCCCCGAGTGCAGATAAAAAAAAATCGGGTGCCACGGAGGGAGCCTCTCTAGCGTCACCAGCGATGCTAGGGAGGCTCGTCCCCGTCTGCCATTGGCTGCTCCCCCCGACACCGGATGTTATCATCCGCGCAGCAGTGGCGGTACAGGGACCAGGAGCAGCGTGGGGAGCCAGATAAGTATATTCATTGTGAGGGGCCCGGCATATGGGGGAGCATTTTATAGACTTGAATAACCCCTTTAAGGCATTAGAAAGAGGTTGTCATGTACCAGATTATGCATGATTTTCATTTTTTACATTATTCATGGGATAACCCCTTTAAAAACCACATTGGAAAAAACTACCTTCTAAAAAACTACGAGGAATCCTGAAGCTGATTCTGAGGCCGTATTGTGGCCTGCATACAGCGGGTCCACAACACACGGGAACCAGCTGTGTGCAGCCCACATCATGGATGCAGACCCATTTACTTGAATGGGTCCGCAATCTGGGATATGCGGTGCGGAATGGAAGCACTCCGTAGTGCTTCCGTGGGATTTCTCTCCATGCCTCCACACCGCAAAAAAATAGAACATTCTATTTTTTTGCAGTGCGGACAGTCGGATGTGGATCACGGACCCTATTGAAGTGAATGGGTCTGCGATTCGTATACGGCAGCCCTACAGTCGGTGCGTGTGCATCGCGGACTGCAATTATTTACAGCGTAGAAAAAAACTCTGTGAGAACCTACCCTCCGGACTCGTATGTTTTTTTTTCTAGTGGCCAAACACAAGCAATTAAAATACTAATACTAGACTCTCTACTAGGGCTGATGTTCATGACAAAAGCTGCACACACGGACGCTGTACAACGCCACACAAAGTACCCATGGGTTCATATTATGAACCTGTAGGCACTCTGGGTGCTACACGTTGCCTCCATGTACAGCACCATATGACGGGGCTATTCTCCCCTAGAAGTAATCACTCTGGGAAATACGTCATCCATATGTGTGCTTTTGTAGAAAATTAGAGGCAAATGGTGACCCGCATGGGCCCACAGTGTGTCGTATTACAGATCTATAGAACATGCAAACTTTCTCCAGCCTTGTGCGTGAGCCCTTATCATGTCTACAAGAACAGACTCGTGTGCACACAGGGTTTTTTTTTAATTAAGTTGTTTCAGTATATTATCTGAAGATTATAACACTTGAAGAATACCTGCCGCCAACGAGATGGAAGCCAATGTGTGTGATGACCAAGGACGTATCTCCCCAAGGACTAGAAGTATCACAGAACAGAAAGAGCGTGCACAGAAGTAAAGTAACAAGAAACGTCTTGTCTGGAGCTTTACCGCCCATGCCCCGTGAGAATCGCCTGCTGCTCTTTGGAGGTTTGACCTTTGAAGCTATTCCTGTATAGTGGACGTGTCATCTTCAGAACTGAGGGACAAGTCTCATTACTGGTCTTACAAAGTCTTTGGTTTACAAAAAGAAAAAAATAAATCCAGTGGTAAACAGTTTTTTTTTATCCCTTTATGTATTAAAAATGGCCTGTCGTGAATAAGGGCACAGTCTTTGGTTGTCAAATATTAGGGACTGGGCTCGGTGGTGCTGATCTGATTCACACGTGGTTCTGGTGTAAAGGCAGTATCAGAACATCGAATGTGAGGTGACGATAGTACCTCCAATCAGCACCAAACCCTAAAAATGCTAGAAAAAAAAACGGTTTTCCTACAATTGGTCATGTACATGCTACAGTTGACAATGTCCAAGTCCCTTTCTGTTGATACATTTTGAGTAGATTTTTGTTGAACTAAAGCAGCTTAGCAGTACAGTAATACTGACAGACGGCATCTTACACTATTGTTTTAACACTGAGGTGAAGGCAGTGAACATTGATGTAACGACACGGAGACGCAGGTGACAGCAGCCGGGGGTTTATGTCAGACCAATTTCTTCAAGGACGCTTCGTGGTGTCTCTGCCTCCTGTTGAGGAAACACAAGATATGGAGGAATCAGTTCCAGACTGTAACATAGTGCAAAGTCCACATTACATTTCTACATCCAAGAAAACAAACGCTTTCTGCTTGTTCAAAAGAAAAATGACTGCAAAAATCCAAATATGAAACTTGTGACATGTGAAAGAGAGATCCCTGGTTTATGCCATTTACTGTGATAATCTACAAATACAATACACTACTCTGCCACCTGCTGGCTAGTACTGCTACCACACCCTATTACGGCTTTGTTTCATCTGTATGGGGTAGTACTGTATGTTTGGAGGAGAAGGCTACAGGTTTGAGTCATCTGAAACCATTCCCCAATGAATTCACATACCCTTATATCTTGGAGTTGCAAAGTACCTACTCATCTGATTTCCCTCTCTTTCATACCACAAACTTAAAGGGGTATTCCCATCATAGACAATGGAGGCATAGGCACAGGTGGGGACACTGAGAACGGAGCGGGCACTGGCTCGACTATTTCCGTCAGCCCCATAGAAATGAATGGTAGCGGTGGCCACACAAGCGTGGTGCACTCCCACTCACTTGCATAGGGAAATTGCTTTGTGGTGGCCAGTCCTCCAGCCACCATTCTCCATGCTCCATTCTCGCTGTAGGTGCGGGTCCCAGAGGTGGGACCTGCACCTATCAGTCAATGGGGGGAATATCCTAGAAATATGACCCCATTGTCCGTGATGGGAATACCCCTTTAAAGAGGTTTTCCGGGATTACTGTGACTTTTTTTGCAGATAGTGTATCCTCATGTAGGTCTTCCCCATGCTTTGTTTTCAATTTGGACTCTCTGGACCCATTTTCACCATGTAGACAAATTACTCTGGTTTCCATCCTGTATGTAGCACTTCCTGTAGCTGTATCCCACCAAACCCATGATGCACTTCTCCTTCCTCCTCTGCCACCTCCGCCCCTAACCAAGCCCAGCTACTTTATAGCTCCTCCCACCCAGCTAGACACTCCCTATCACTGCTCCGGCCATGGACATAACATCACAGGAAATAAGAAAGAGCAGCACGGACACGGTCATGTGACCACAGCCCAGCATGCGAGATAGGAGCAATAAAGTTAAACGTGAAAATAAATACAGTACAAAATTACAGCTCCCTTCATAAATGATTAAAGGGTGTTGATGCAAACTGGAAAACCCTGGAAACACACACTACCTAACTCCTTGAAGGAGACTCTTCAGTGTCAACTACTCCTCTACACCTATATGGTCTATGAAGTCCTAAAAAGGTAATAAACTGCCCAGTTCTCTTCCTATACCAGCTCTTGATTAAAGGGCTCATCTACTTTAAAATCTTAGTAAAATTGTACCATCTACGATTAACCAATTCATCTGACTGTGAATTGTGGAAATCCATAGAAATCCATGCACACGATGCAGAAACAACCCCATTCTGATGTATCAAATAGATTTTCAGTCACTGAAATTTCTGCAACAAATCTGCCATATGTGAACATACATCGAAAACTCCAACCTTTCTGAATCAGTTTGGGAGCTGCAAAGTGGTGCTGTTGTAAATCCACATTGTAGATTGACCAGCAGTGCAGATTTTAAAGCTGCAGCAAGAAGTCATTGTGCAAAATCCAGCACAATTTCGTGCATATGGCATGCAGATTTGCAGATTTCTTGCGTATGGTAAAATCCAAAAAGCTATAGCAAATATGCAGCAAAGTCCTGTTTTTTTTTTTTTTTTTTGTAGCCTTTGCAGTTGGAACCTTATATAATGCAGTAAGGTTGACAGTTTTTTTTATTTTTTTTTTTTTTATGTAACTGAAACCCCCCCTTAAAGGGCTTGCCCAGGATTTTGTTACTGATGGCCTATCCTGAGGATAGGCCATCAATATTTGGTCATGGGGGTCTGACACCCCAACAATCAGCTGCTCCAGCAAAGGAGATACACAGCACCATCCATTATGGCATGGGTGGAGCTGATTACTGCTCCCATTCAATTCACCTTGCCGAAACGCAGCTGCAAAATTGCATGCAGAAACTCCACAGCATTTTACAGAACCAGCAAAGTGAGTGCTCAGCAATTCTTATCCATACCCTACGAAAAGAACAAAAAACAGCGGAAATTGATCTGTGGTGCAGCATTTACTGCAGAATGTCAATTTATGCTCTTTGCATTTATTCACACTTTGTATTGCAGATCCGCAGTATTTGTATTTGCAACACAATTCGCACCTTTTAGTGCGTTTTTTTTTTCTGCTGCGGATTTTTTGCTGTAGAAAATAAATCAACAGCATTTCCACAATGTGGGGGTCTCACCAATTGGACACCCACCCATCCAAAAGTTCTGACATGTCTCTATGACAAAAAGGGTCAGAAGAGCTCAGCTGGAGCGCAAGTTGCGCAAGACGGGATCTTAGTGGTGGGTCCAGGCAGCGAAGCCAGGGGCGGACTAGGAACTTAATGTGGCCCCGGAAAAAAATACTGCAAGTGGCCCCGTTTTGTTTTGTCAGGTCAAACTGATGGAAGGCAGGGCCAGCAATACCATATTGTTGCACATTATACCAAACCAAGAGCCAAATACCACAGTCCATCACAAAATACTGCCAGCAGCACAAAATACATCCCCAAAAACTTCCACTGGCCTTCCGTAAGGAGGGACCATGCGGCCCCCTGGGCATCAGCCCACCGGGAAATTTCCCTGTAAGGTCTATGGCCAGTCCGCCCCTGAGCGAAGCGTTTATCATATAAAAAGTCAGGGGATAGGAAGCTTTATAAGAGAAAGATTTAGCTATATAAAAAAATTCCACGTTCATAATTTAGTAGAAATGAAAATGACCTGTAAGTTTATGTGGACCATTTTCTGAAGTTGGTTGGTCTGTATGGTATGAAGAATATCACTGGGTTGCTACTTACAAATTTCGCACAATGGCTGCTTGACAAAGTCTCAAAAAATAACTTCTCACAAGGCGTCTACTGTTCCTGAATTATTATATTCGGTATTCACATTTGCAGTACTACCCAAGTGTTCGGACTTGAAAGGCGAGTGATTGGAATAATCAGCAGGTTGGGGACAGTGTAGGGTGGCCATGACCCCTACAGAGCGAGCCTCCAGAAAAAAGTGGACTATTGTAATTTACTGTGTAGCCATAAACCTGACTTTTTCTCACAGAACTGGCATATACATTTGTACAGAATAGAGATTTAGCTGAAATCAAAGTGTTAACATCAAATTCCTGAAATCCAGCTTGTCGGGAGGAATGAGTTTAGGGTGAGACAGGCTTTTATCTTTCTAATCCTAACAGAGGAATAAAAGCGTCTCTGAACTTCTCTAGTGGATTATGGAGCCTCTATTAACCCAGTGACTGTGTCATGTGCTCTGGAACATAAAGGCTCTTTATTTCTGACAAGGTTTGTTTGAACTACTGAATCATGATATTCCCAGAAAGGGGCAAGACGATATTTCTGATCTTCAAGAAGTGCTTCAAAAACATATGCCTAAATCTTTTCCTAAAGAGAACTTCCAACTTCCAGAAACAGAGGAGAAATCACTGTTAGAAATCAAGTCTGGAATAATTACAAGTAAAACATGTTTTTACTTTCATTTTCAGCTGCATTCACAGCATCCCGATTTCTATCAGTCATATCTTTCTCTGTCCTGAACATATTGCTGTCATTGTGGTACTGTCTGAAAGCTTTGAATGTCTGCTTTCAAACAAGATCAGTTGCATGTTTCTAGCTGCTACCATTCAGGAGGTAGCAGCATCTAAATCAGCCCTCCCCCTCCAGTTAGCTACTTTTCCCACTGCTGCAGCAACACTCAGGCAAAACAGTTAGGGGGTTAAAGGTATTATCCAATCCTATAAAAAGCCCCCCCATATGCTTGGCCCCCCATACTGAATACACTTACCTGGCTCCCTGTGCCGCTCCTGGTCCCCGCACCACCGCTTCTCTCTGTGCATGGATGAAAACATCCGGTGTCGGAGAAGTTGGGGGGAGCAGCCAATGGCAGGTGGTGACTGGGACGAGCCTCCCTAGTGTCACCCGCAAAGCTAGGGAGGCTCGTCTGTGTCCCCGCCTGCCATTGGCTGCCCCCCCGACACCGGATGTTTTCATCCGCGCAAGGGGAGTAGTAGCAGCGGCGGTGTGGGGACCAGGAGCGGCGCAGGGAGCCAGGTAAGTATATTCAGTGTGGGGGGGCCCAGGATTGGATAACCCCTTTAAAACTACACTGCCCCTGTGTCCAAACAGGTACTGTACCTTCCATGTCATAGAGCGGACACTAGCAACACACCCGCCCTGTCACTTAGACATTCACCAAATCAGACTTGTAGAGATGAGATGTGGATGGTCTACCTGTCCATATTTGTGTATATTTTGGGGTATTTTAAGGGCAGGCAAAATCTTTAGAGGTTTGCAAATTCCTGCTGGAATTTTACTTCCTTTTTTCCATCTGCAATGCCAAATGTGCATTAGACATGAAAAATTTAGAGCCACATGAATTGCATATCTCTGATATGAAACACTAATCAATGTGACATCAATCTGAACACTCAAGTTTCTCCACACCAAACCCATTAAACCATGTCTTTATGCCTTTTGTGCACAGGGTACACTCATGATAGACCAGGAAAGAGCCTTCCTCATACTGATGCCACAAAGTTCGAAACGACAATTGCGTACGGCACAATGCATTCTGGTAGCTAGCGTTCTCTAACCATTTACCAATACATACTTTAGACTGCCAGACAGTGAACAGCGGTGGCATGCTTTACACCACTCCATGCACATGGTGATCATAGATGTGTATAAAGCTGTTCAACCATACAAACCCATTTTATGATGCTTTGAAGCTTTTCAAGAGCAATTTGGACCTGGGCTGATAATGAAGTGATGGAACTAGAGTGGACCTGAAGGAAAGGCATTTGCCATACTCTTCAGCGCTGCCCCTCTGAGAGTTTGTGTTGTCTACCACTTTCTGGCTGAGCTCTTGTTAGGGCCCGTTCACACGGCCGTGGTATTGCGGGTCTGCAATAATGCGGACCCGCAATACTATGGGCAGGGGCGGGCTGGGCCGGGGGGCAGATGCCCCCCGGGCCGGTGTATGTCAGGGCCGCCGCGGCTCCTGAACTCAATTGTATATGCATCCACTAGATGCAGATACAATTGTGCCAGTAGCAGCCAGCGCAGGCAGAGCAGGGAACCCCTGGTTCCCTGCTCCGCTACTCCCGGTGGCCGGCGCACTAATGTGACGTAGGCGGCGCGATGACGTCATCGCGCCGCCTGCGACGTTCCTCAGGAGGGGACCCGCCAGAAGAGCCCGGGTCTGTATCGTGGGACCGCGCCTGGACAGGTGAGTACCTAATACTGCCCCCTGCCTCCCTATTACTGACCTCCCATACTGGCCCTGACTTACCCTAACCCTAATACTGGCCCCTGCCCACCTAGTACTGACCACCAATACAGGCCCTGCCTTACCTCTGACCCTAATACTGGCCCCTGACCCCTAATACTGACCCTGCCTGACCCCCTAACCCTAGTACTGGCCCCTGACCTCTAATACTGACCTGCATTAACTCATAACCCTAATATAGGCTCCTGACCCCTAATACTGCCTGCTGACCCTATCCTAGTACTGGCCCCTGACCTCTAATACTGGCCGCTGACCACTTATTTTGGCCCCTGACCCCTACCATAGTACTGACCTCTAACCTTGGACCCCTAACCCTGATACTAGCCCCTTACCCCCTAGTACTGACCCCTAATACTGGCCTTGCCTGACCCCCTAATACTGGCCCTGTCGCACCCCTAAGGCTACTTTCACACTTGCGTCAGCAGGATCCGTTTGTGAGATCCGTACAGGCTCTCACAAACGGATCTGCCATGATAATACAACCGTCTGCATCCATTCTGAACGGATCCGTTTGTATTATCTTTTACATAGCCAAGACGGATCCGTTCTGAACTCCATTGAAAGTCAATGGGGACGGATCAGTTTACTATTGTGCATGAGTAAACGGATCCGTTCCTATTAACTTACATTGTAGTCATGACGGATCCGTCTCCATTCCGCTCAGTCAAGCGGACACCAAAACGCTGCCAGAGCGGAATGGAGACGGAACGGAGGCAAACTGATGCATTTTGAACGGATCCTTATCCATTCAGAATGCATTAAGGAAAAACTGATCAGTTCAGGACCGTTTGTGAGAGCCTGGGACGGATCTCACAAACGGATCCTGCTGACGCAAGTGTGAAAGTACTGGCCCCTGACTACCCTAGTACTGACCTCTAGCCCTGGACCCCTAACCCTAATATTGACACCTAATCCTGTCCCTAACCCTAATATTGACTGCTAACCCTAATACTGACCACTAATACTTTCCCTAACTCTAATACTACGCCATACAGACCCCTAACCCTACTACTGACCCCTAACCCTGAGGCTACATTCACATGACCATATGTGTTTTGAGGACCACAAATTGCAGATCCACAAAACACGGATACTGGCCGTGTGCGTTCCACATTTTGTGGAACACACATGCCCAGTCCTATGATAGAAATGCCTGTTCTTGTCTGCGATTGCAGTCAAAAATAAAACATACTCTATCTTTTTTTGCGGGGCTTGGGATTTGCGGCCCCTTTGAAGTGAATGGAAATACGGTTGTTTGAATGTACCCTAACGCTGCCTCTAACCCCAGTACTGGCCCCTAACTGATACTGATCGTAATTCTAATACTGGCCCTAAGGGTACATTCAGACGACCGTATTCAGACGACCGTATTTCTAGGTCTGAATCCGTTCCACAATTTTGCCGAACGGGTGCGGACCCATTCATTTCAATGGGGCCGCAAAAGATGCGGACACCACACCATGTACTGTCCGCATACGTAGTTCCATTCCCCCCAAAAAATATAGTGCATATGTCCTATTCTTGTCCGCAAGAATAGGCATTTCTATATAGGGCTGGCACTGTGCGTTCCGCAAAATGTGGAACGCACAAGGCCAGTATTTGTGTTTTGCGGATCCACAATTTGGGGACTGCAAAACACTTTCGGTCGTCTGAATGTAGCTTTATGCTAATACTACGCCTATCCCTAATACTGACCCCTAACCCCAATACTGACCCCTAACCCCAATACTGACCCTTAACTCTAACACAGTGACCATAATATATGACTGTCCACATATATCTGTACACACTGCATCTTTTACACCTGACTTATACACACAGAGTACTGATATGTCAGGTACAAGGTATAATAGATGCAGTGGGTAAACGTATATAGTATATACAGCAGTGTACTCATGTGAGATACAAGGTGTAATTTATACATCACACCTCACATATCAGTACACTGTTGTATATATTATATATCTATACACACTGCATCTAATATACGTCATACTTCACATATCAGTATACTGCTGTATATACTATATACCTGTACACACTGCATTTATTATACCTCATACCTCACATATCAGTACACTGCTGTATATACTATATATCTGTACACACTATATCTATTATACCTCGTACCTCACATATCTGTACACTGCTGTATATACTATATATCTGTACACACTATATGTATTATACCTCATACCTCACATATCAGTACACTGCTGTATATACTATATATCTGTACACACTACATCTATTATACCTCACATATCAGTACACTGCTGTATATACTATATATCTGTACACACTGCATCTAATATACGTCATAACTCACATATCAGTACACTGCTGTATATGCTATATATCTGTATATACTGCATGTATTATAAAAGTATAATAGATGCAGTGTGTACAGATATATAGTATATACAGCAGTGTACTGATATGTGAGGTATGATGTATAATAGATGCAGTGTGTACAGATATATAGTATATACAGCAGTGTACTGATATGTGAGGTATGATGTATAATAGATGCAGTGTGTACAGATATATAGTATATACAGCAGTGTACTGATATGTGAGGTACGATGTATAATAGATGTAGTGTGTACAGATATATAGTATATACAGCAGTGTACTGATATGATATGTGAGGTATGAGGTATAATAGATGCAGTGTGTACAGATATATAGTATATACAGCAGTGTACTGATATGTGAGGTACGAGGTATAATAGATGCAGTGTGTACAGATATATAGTATATACAGCAATGTACTAATATGTGAGGTACAAGGTATAATAGATACAGTGTGTACAGATATATAGTATATACAGCAGTGTACTGATATGTGAGGTATGAGGTATAATAGATGCACTGTGTACAGATATATAGTATATACAGCAGTGTACTGATATGTGAGGTATGAGGTATAATAGATGTAGTGTGTACAGATATATAGTATATACAGCAGTGTACTGATATGTGAGGTACGAGGTATAATAGATGCAGTGTGTATAGATATATATTATATACACTGCTGTATATACTCTATATATCCACTGCATCTAGCTTGTCATGTGACCGTTAGCAACTTGTAGCCAGTGACGTCTCACCCACTGCATTCTAGCTTTTACCGAGTATTATAATACAGTGTGTGTACGCTGTATTCAGGGGGCACTCAGAAGAGGCACTATACATAAAGGGGGCACACTGAAGGGGCACTATACACAAATGGGCACATATAAGAGGCACAATACATAAAGGGGGCACACTGAAGGGGCACTATACACAAAGGGGCACATATAAGAGGCACGTTTTATAAGGGGCACCAAGCATGTGGCACTAGCATTAGGGGCACTGTGTGTGGCACTATAAACAGAGGGCACAGGGCATATGACACTATATACAGAGGGCACAGAGCATGTGGCACTATACACAGAGGGCACAGAGCATGTGGCACTATACACAGAGGTCACAGAGCATGTGGCACTATAAACAGAGGGCACAGAGCATGTGGCACTATACACAGAGGGCACAGAGCATGTGGCACTATAAACAGAGGACACAGAGCATGTGGCACTATATACAGAGGGTAAAGGGCATATGGCACTGTATACAGAGGGCACAGAGTATGTGACACTATATACAGAGGGCACAGAGCATGTGGCACTATATACAGAGGGCACAGAGCATGTGGCACTATATACAGAGGGCATATGGCACTGTATACAGAGGGCACAGAGTATGTGGCACTAATGCTGCTGTTATATTCAGGGCACAGAATGTGGCACTAAGATGAGTTTGTGTCAGTATGCAGGGTGCCAATGTGCTGGTAAAGCGTGAAGCTGAAGAGATCTTCTTGGCAAAATTTGCAAAGCTGCATTGTGGACGGGAGGAGTCGTCATGGTGGTCTGAACCAGATGGAGAAGAACTCAGGAGGAGACGTCATCTGTAAGTCACTAAATTGAAATGATTATTCTGCTACTGACTGTGTATTATGGGAGCTGTAGTCACCTGGATGATCTACAGCTGATGATGGGTGGTAGCAGGCTGTTTTGCGCAACAACTACCAGCATCCCTTTACACTTGTTCAGGCCATACTGGGAGCTGTAGTTTCATATGGCGAGGGCTGACCTGACTACTCAGATGGTATCTGTACTAAACATTTAAAATCTGGTAATGTATTTATGTAGTGAGCTGGGTTCTGGTGCTGTATTTATGTAGAGAACTTGGTTCTGGTGATGTATTTATGTAGAGAACTTGGTTCTGGTGCTGTATTTATGTAGAGAACTTGGTTCTGGTGCTGTATTTATGTATTGAACTTGGTTCTGATGCTGTATTTATGTAGAGAACTTGGTTCTGGTGCTGTATTTATGTAGAGAACTTGGTTCTGGTGATGTATTTATGAAGAGAATTTGGTTCTGGTGATGTATTTATGAAGAGAACTTGGTTCTGGTGATGTATTTATGAAGAGAACTTGGTTCTGGTGCTGTATTTATGAAGAGAACTTGGTTCTGGTGATGTATTTATGAAGAGAACTTGGTTCTGGTGATGTATTTATGTATAGAACTTGGTTCTGGTGCTGTATTTATGTAGAGAACTTGGTTCTGGTGCTGTATTTATGTAGAGAACTTGGTTCTGGTGCTGTATTTATGTAGAGAACTTGGTTCTGGTGCTGTATTTATGTAGAGAACTTGGTTCTGGTGCTGTATTTATATAGAGAACTTGGTTCTGGTGCTGTATTTATGTAGAGAACTTGGTTCTGGTGCTGTATTTATGTAGAGAACTTGGTTCTGGTGCTGTATTTATGTAGAGAACTTGGTTCTGGTGCTGTATTTATGTAGTAAACTTAGTTCTGGTTCTGTATTTGACTTATAGGTTTAGTTATGGTGCTATATTTCTTGTTGATTTTGTTGCTGTATTTGACTTATGGGCCTGGTTCTGGTGTTGTATTCATGCAGTGAACTTGGTTCTGGTGCTGTGTTTGACTTCTAGGTTTGGTTCTGGTGCTGTGTGTATGTAGTGATCTTGGTTCTTGCTCTGCATTTGTGTTAAACATACATCTGATGCTATACGTCTAATACTATCCATTCACATTTGCGTTTGGGTCACAAATTCTGTTAAAAAGACCGGTCAGAAAAGTTCTGCATGCAAAACTTTTTTGTTCGGTAAAGGAGCAGCATCCTGAGCAGACCCCATTGTACTCAATGGAGTCTCTTCAGCTCAGGGGTTGGTAAATCTGGTCCCTCTAATCAGGCTGTTGCTACGGACTCAGCCATGTTCTGTATCTGGGATCCAACATGAAAACACAACCAGCTGCCGCCTTTTAACCATTTAAAGTCCATTTACCTATACCGGCTTTATATGGTAGGTGGAGTTAAACAGGTTAAGGGTGGGCCGCTACACATGGGCCAGTGCTGTGTGCTTGCCCCCCAGGCTAAAATTTGCCAGCCAGCCCCTGACTATGGGTGCCGCCGGGCGTGTGTTCCGCACATTGCCGGGCGCCCCATTGAAAATGCCTATAGTATAGGACATGTTCTATATTTTCTTGCGGAGCCCCGGCTCGGCAAGTTTGCGAGCCAGCCATAGAGGTGAACGGGCCCTTACTCTTAGACTCTTCTACTTCACAATGAGTCTACAGTTGACAAGGGCAGATCTAGCAGGTCAGCAATTTCACAAGATGGCATCCTATGATAGCGCTGATGTGCTCTTCAGTATAAGGCTACTGTCACACTAGCGTTTTCAATTCCGCTATTGAGATCCGTCATAGGAGGCGGTTGTATTATTGTAACAGAAACGTTTTTGCAGATCCATGACGGATCCACAAAAAAACGATGGTGTGAAAGTAGCCTAACCCATACTGCTACCGTTAGTCTACTATACAGACTGCATGATTGTGTGATAAATATATGATCGCTGTGGGTCTGACTGCTGGGCCCCCAAAAAATGTCCCCTGTGCAAATGGATATGTGTGACCCATGCTCCACAGTTATATAACTGGTAATGGGAGAGCCTGTTTAAACATCAGGAATATGAAATGAGATGTGCACATAAAGGTGTAATGTTCAGGTGTTCACCTACTGAAATCACAAAAATAACAAAAAACTGTATATTCAAAGCAAAAAGTCCAATCTATTACATAATATTTGATAACCTTTAAATATGTCATATACTTACAAAATAAAATGCACATGCCTACATTTTAATAGCCAGACAATAAATATAAGATAAAAAACCTATGATCATAAAATCTGACATATTACGTGAGAATGGCGCAGGGTATCTACTTGCTAGAAGATACATTGGTGATTGAAAAAATAAAAAGCAATTTACGTACCTAGTCTTTAAAGTGTACCTACACTTTTAGATGAATTAAATAAGCTGCCATGTGTACATCAGTAATAGCATAATATAGCCATTATACCACTTGTAACTTGTACTTTTTAGCAGTTTTCACTGCCGGCTACAACTCTAAGGGCCCATTCACACAACCTTGCGGAATAGATGCGGCCCCATTCACCTCAATGAGAGCGGGCAGCTGCGGCACGGAGGCTCCGCATAAAAAATACAGCGGACAAGTATAGGCATTTTCAATGGGGCCCCCGGCCGTGTGTTCCGCAGCGTTGCGGAACACATGCCGGGCGGCACCCGTAGTATTGCCAGACACTTAGGCCCCTTTCACACGAGCAAGTTTTCCGCGCGGGTGCAATGCAGGATGTGAATGCATAGCACTCGCACTGAATCCTGACCCATTCATTTCAATGGGTCTGTGTACATGAGCGTTTTTTCACGCATCAGTTCTGCGTTGAGTGAGAATCACAGCGTGTTCTATATTCTGCGTTTTTCACGCAGCCCTGGCCCCATAGAAGTGAATGAGGCTTCAGCGAAAAACGCATTGCATCCGCAAGCAAGTAGGGATGCAATGTGTTTTTCACTGATGGTTGCTAAGAGATGTTGTTTGTAAACCTTCAGTTTTTTATCATGCGCTTTAAAAACGCATCAAAACGCATTGCACCCGCGCATTTAAAACTGAACAACTGAACGCAATTGCAGACAAAACTGACTGAACTTGCTTGCAAAATGGTGCGAGTTACCCTGAACGCATCTGGAGCCAATCCGTACCGTTCATGTGAAAGGGGCCTTGAACGTTGCTGTCTGTCCCCGTTAACTATAATGGGAACCAGCAGAGATCTGGCCACAACTCGGCAAATGTGCAGAGAATCGGCCAGAAGAGTCCACATGTTACTTGCAATTTTTGGTGCAGATTTGATGTGGATTTGCAGCAGATCTGACCCTTACTAAAGTGTGCATGAGATTTGTAATCTCATAGACTTTGCTGATACTGTATCATGCTGCTGTTTTCCACACAAAAATCCACGCGTAATCCTCAGTGTGTAGCCTAAATCATCTACTCTGTCAGCCATGAAAACACCGTAGAAGCCATGTTCAATATAACAATCACATATAACTATGAGATGAAAAATCACTAAACAAAAATCACTCTAATACTTGCCATTACAAGACATAAAACACTATATTAAAAGGGGATTTCTGAAACAGTCTTTATTGCCCATAGCAACCAATCACAGCTCAGCTTTTATTTCTTATAGTGCACTTAAACAATAAAAGCTGCGCTATGATTGGTTGTTACAGGCAACAAAGAAAGCTCTACTTTTACACAGTTCTCATCGGTCCCTGATAAATTCATCCCTCTTTGCAATAAATGGATATGCAGAAAATAATTAGAATGTGTAATAATGTAAAAAAAAAATGTAAATAAAATATATATATAAAATTTAAGAATATATTCTGATTTTCAAATTAACATTTTGAAGAAGACTTACTTTAGCATCCTAAAACAAGGAAGAGCATACGGCAATGAAAGGGAAAAAAGATTATATTAAAATAGCAAATCATCTTAAGCAGTAAATTTAATAGCGTCGTCATAACATATTACATAAAAATGAACGCTCTAAGGCCTCATGCACACAACCATATGTTGATATGATTAAAACACAGACACTGACTGTGTGCGTCCCGCACTTTCCCTTCCCACCCTATTGTAAAAATGCCTAATCTTCCGCAAAACTGACAAGAATACGACATGCTCGTGGGACGGACACATGGATGCAGGCAGCACGCACACAACATCTGTGTGTTGTCTGCATCTTTTGTGGCCCCATAGAAATGAATGGCTCCTTGTGCAATCCGCAAAAAGAGCAGATCGGACGCAGACCGAATACACGGTTTTGTGCATGGGGCCTTAGCCAATTTTAAAAAATTTCCAATTTTATCATTTTAAACAACCTCCTGGAACCCCGATGGGGATGGGCATAGACAGGTGTGCTGGGTAGACATTATTTAGCACACTTTGATATGATACATGCATGCTACCCCTCATGAGGTAGAACTGGAGGTAAGATGATAGAATGTAATAGTCTTTTCAGCACTCAAAAGCATAAAACAAACAGCTTCTTGCCACGTCCAGCCCACTTCATAATACTTCCATTGCTATATTTCCAATGTTATCAGGAAGCCGACCGGATATTTCTGCAAGTTCGTCAGCAAAATTATAATTTGATGCCATAATGTTTCTGTCAAAGTTAGTAGGCCCATTAATGGTGGCAAATGTGCTTGTGTGATATCCACTATTCTTTACTACCTACGATATAGGCGACTGACCCAAGAACAATAACGCTAGGTCTTGTCAAATTCCATCATCCCAATGATGATCATGAAGACATGATTTGAATATGTAAAGCCAAAGCCACCTAAAAGAGGTGAATAGCATCATGAAAAAAAAAAACAAAAATGAAAAATACATTTAAAAAATGTAACCCTAAGAGACTCCTGATATTGCTTTCTATGTATAGTATTATATTAAAGGGGTTGTCCGGGTTCCATATATTGATGATCCAGGATAGGTTGTAAATATCATATCAGTGAGGGTTCAACACACAGCGGCTGCCGACACTACAGCAGGAAATGAAGAGCTACTTTCACCATATAGTAGCCATGCTGTGTCGAGATACTTCAGATCAGCTCCCATTCACTTAAATGGGCATTGTTACTTCATACTGGATGAAGTTGTCTGCTTCCGTCCACTGGGTTATTTCTGGGGCCTGCTAAGAACAGATGATGACCATAGACCATACTGGGATTTTTTCCAGTTGGCCAATGCCCAGGGAGCCGTCCAAACCATCAAGAGGTACTTATGCACCTGCCCAACAGTGCCCTCCTGAACTCAACTGTATCACCTTCCTGAGGACAGGGATACAGATGAATACTGGGTGGCAGTAGTTTGTGCTCCACTGTGATTGCTGGGGTGGTATTTTGTGATGCACTAAGGTATTGTGGGCTCCACCTACTTCTATTGACCCATCTTGTCAATTTGGACCCACCTACAACATAGGACCACTTTTTTTCCCCCAGGCCACTTTAATGGGGTGGTTCCGTGAAAAATATTCTACGGTTTTCAAACCAGCACCTCGATCTGAATACTTTTGTAAATGTATTTAATAAAAAATTTTGTGTAGTGACCGAGTTATTCAATAAAATGTATCTGTATAGTGCCACCTGCTCTTTGTTCTGTTCCTTATTTCTTTGTCCTGCTCACTAAAATGGCCGCAGATGCTCAGTTTCATCCTTTAACTGCCTCCTGAGCTGTGATAGGGAGAGCATAGACACACACCCTTAGCTGCAGGAGAAAAGACACTCCCCTGAGCTGTCAGCTTGATATAAATCTAGCAGAGCAATGAATGTGGAGATCTCTGGATCCATGTGAGGTACAGGGCTGGTTCTAGCTATGTTAGAAAACGATTGTCATGTTCTATATGATGTCTGATTTTCATTTTTTACAATAATCATGGGACAAGTTCCCAGTCTGTCTCTGAGCTAGAATAAACCATTTAATTCTATAATCTGTACCTCCCTCTCTCTCTGGCAAATAACTTCCACACACCAGGTCATCACAACAAGCTTAGATATTTTTAAAAGGTTACCAGTCTGTCAAAAGTAAAACCCTACTGAGGAGAGCTGGATCATAAAATGCAATGTGGTTACAGATACAGGACTGTTTACTGATAATAATTGGTTTTGATTTTACAAAAAAAAAAATCTTAAAAAATTACAAATTCAATTTTGTGTCTTTAGTGATCCACAGCAGGTCCATGGATCACTATAGTATGAATGCATAGAGGAGGAGCTTATATGGATAAGGAGGTCAAGCATGGGAGTTACGGAAATATTTGATCACTCTTGATCAGCTGTTTCTGATCCTAATGAGGTGTTCGTACAGACAGGGGTGGTCTTGGGCACCACACATCCTATGCATTTGCATAGGGCCCCCGACGTCCAAGGGGGCCCCCACACTCCGCTCTTGTGCTGGTGTCCAAGACCGCCCGCCCAGCTGTCACGTACTGCATTTGTCCGAATGCGTACTCATTTTATAAATTAGTACGCTAATGCATACTAATTTATAAAATGCATACACATTAGTGTACATATTAAAATATGCATATGAATTAGCGTGCATATTTGAAAAAGCGCACGCAAATTCCACCCAAGCATGCTCTAGTCCCAGTCTTTGATGTGTGGGGGGGCGTGCCATTGGGAGGGGTGTCATCAGAGGGCGTGTCATCAGTGTCGTGACGCGTCATTGGGGGCCCCTGGACATAACTTCGCTTAGGGCCCCAGAAATGCCAAGACCGCCCCTGCGTACAGATGATCACTGCTCCATACAAACAACTATGCGCGGTTATGCACAGTCAGGACCCCTGCACTAGTAATACTGGCAGTCCCAGCGATGTAAAATGTATCACCTATTCTATGGATGTACTATACAGTATATACAGTGGACCTCTCTTGTGTACAACAAAACAACTGCAACTGTTCATGGAGTATGAAAATGTACAGCTATATGGACATATATTCATATTGTTTCATGCTTGTATACATATTAAATATATATTTTATATATAATCTCTCAACAACCCCATCCCTACATGTGTGCAATCTGCAATGACCAAGGTTTCTAGGCCAACACTCAACACCTCACAGGGTGTCTAAAGCATAATGATCTGCAAATGATAATTTCACGCTCTCAATCCACAAATAGGTCCTTTTAGCCAGAAGTAATATCTTTTTTTTTTTCCCTAAAATGGGCATATGCATTTAATAGCTAGCTGTGCATGTTCTTTGTGCGAGTTTCAGGTGTCGCATGCCAGGAATTCACATTACTACAACTAAATATAGAACAATACATTAGTACACAAAAGGCTTAGCTGAACCTCATACAGGGCAAAATCTTTGATCCCTCGAAAAATGTTTATCCGGCCAACTACGCTAACAAAAAGCCTTTTATTATTCTCTGCCTCGGCTATAATGTATGTGACATTGGCAGTAAGATGGGGTTTTCAAGGCTTTTTAGAAGCAGAGCACGATTAACCTGTATTTTATATCTTTGCCAACCTTGATCCAGAATTGGAAGCCAGGAGGTCACAAATTTATGTTAATGGCTTGAAACAGCACCTACTTTTATAAAAAAAAAAAAAAAGATGTAGAGCTGTTGTTGATGTGAGACTGTAGGGGTACATTGTTTGCGAGCGATTCAGACCCCGAGCACATCACAGCAGCCATTTTGCATTTAATACACTACCTTTTGCCACATTTCAGGCTTCAAACAAAAAGATATAACATTTTAAATTTTTGGTGAAGAATCAACAACAAGTGGGCCACAACTGTGAAGTGGAACGAAATTTATTGGATCATTTAAACTTTTTTTG
Source organism: Rhinella marina (assembly GCA_900303285.1). Taxonomy (NCBI): domain Eukaryota; kingdom Metazoa; phylum Chordata; class Amphibia; order Anura; family Bufonidae; genus Rhinella; species Rhinella marina. The sequence goes on along the minus strand of ONZH01003613.1, from coordinate 82,245 downwards.
TAATAAAACTGGTACTTCTATGGCAGTTTTCGATCCGTAAAAAATTAACATAATTATATATGAAAAAAGCTGAAAAAAGTTCACAGAGATATATTACAAGGGTACTAATGTGGGGTTCAGTTTTAAGATACACCTGTCTAAATAATCCATCTTTATACAACTATAACAAAAATTCTTACAGAAGTGTTAGAAAAACGGGCAATATGTCATTTTTGGCTCAGACACTGATGACATATCTGTACAATATGCCATCAATGTCAGATAACTGCTCCCATCTCCAGGACAGGGCCCCCAAAGTGAAGGAAGGCACACCACGCTCTGCTATATTCAGAACTCCCATAGCAGTGAACACAGGTTAGCCACACATGAACGCTGTGTTCTCCTTCACTTTGGAGGCCTTGTTCTGCAGACAGGAGCAGATATCAGAGGTGGGATCCACACCTAACTGACATTAATGGCATATCCTAGCGATAAGCGATATACTAGAGCAGGGATCAGCAACCTTCGGCACTCCAGATACTATGAAACTACAACCCCCAGCATGCAAACATGCTTGGCTGTTTTCACAACTCCCATAGAAGTGAATGGAGCATTCGGGGAGTTGTAGTTTCAGAACATCTGGAGTGCCAAAGGTTGCTGATCCCTGTTCTAGAGCAAGGATCAGCAACCTTCAGCACTCCAGGTGCTCTAAGACTACATCTCCCAGCATGCACATGTATTTGGCTGTTCTTGCCAAGTTGTGTTTCAGAACAGCTGGAGTGTTGGAGGTTGCTGATCCCTGTCCTAGAGATATGCCATCCACGTCTGAGATGAGACAACCCCTTTAATTCATGTGATAGATTCGAAGTCAATTTGTTCAAATACTTCGATTTTAATGGGGTATTCCCATTTCACACAATGGGGGCATATTGCTAGGATATGCCCCTATTGTCTGATTGGTGCGGGTCCCACCTCTGGGATCCGCACCTATGTTGTAAACGGAGCCTTGAGTGTACTGCGATTGCGGGCCCACCACTCCCATTCTTTTCTATGGGTTAGACCGGAATAGCCGAGCTAGCTTTCAGCTATTTTCGCCGGCTCTATAGAACTGAATGGAGGAGTTTGGATCCAGTAGAACATATCTGTCATGGCTCCCATGATAGATGGAAACCATGACGCTAGTGTGAACATAACCTATTGCACTATGCATCTCCAGCATTAACATCAAAGAAGAATATATTGTGAATACCTGAGCCAGACATTTATCAGCTCAATACACACAGCAGAAGAAAAGCAAATAATCACAGATGTATCAACCCAATTTTATTTTGACACATGCCAACAAAAACTATACATGAGGTTTGCAAACGCAGAAGGTTCAATCACAATTCTTACAAATAAAGCTCACTGCCAAAGCATTGAGAGAGTGCAGCCGAGCACAAGGAACTCTCTGAAGTAGGGCAAAGAAAAATAATCAAGGCTTGGCCGAGCATTGTCTTCAGCTGGATTTCCTACGTTACATTTTTGTCTTTGTTCTGGTTTGTTACTTTTGGTATAGTTTCTATTTTTTGCTAATATATGTCCGCCTTAGCCTGTAAATATTACGTGAGAGGTCTGCAAAATGTTTCTTGGACGCTTGGAGAAAGCAGAATAAATTGGCAAAATATTTGCAGATGCAACAGAAAAAAATTAGCAGTGAGCTTGTGGTCTATATACACTGCAGTGTATGTCAGAGGTATATGTTGAAAAGTATATCCCGATACAGTGCCTTGCAAAAGTATTTGGCCCCCTGGAACTTTTCAACCTTTTGCCACATTTCAGGCTTCAAACAAAAAGATATAACATTTTAAATTTTTGGTAAAGAATCAACAACAAGTGGGTCACAATTGTGAAGTGGAACGAAATTTATTGGATTATTTAAACTTTTTTTGTAATAATAAAACTGAAAAGTGGGGCATGCAAAATTATTCGTCCCCCTTGCATTAATACTTTGTTGCGCCACCTTTTGCTGCGATTACAGCTGCAAGTCGCTTGGGGTATGTCTCTATCAGTTTTGCACATCTAGAGACTGAAATTCTTGCCCATTCTTCCTTGCAAAACAGCTCGAGCTCTTTGAGGTTGGATGGAGAGCGTTTGTGAACAGCAGTTTTCAGCTCTTTCCACATATTCTCAATTGGATTCAGGTCTGGACTTTGACTTGGCCATTCTAAGACCTGGATACGTTTATTTTTGAACCATTCCATTGTAGATTTTGCTTTATGTTTGGGATCATTGTCTTGTTGGAAGATAAATCTCCGTCCTAGTCTCAGGTCTTTTGCAGACTCCAACAGGTTTTCATCCAGAATGGTCCTGTATTTGGCTCCATCCATCTTCCCATCAATTTTAACCATCTTTCCCTGTCCCTGCTGATGAAAAGCAGGCCCAAACCATGATGCTGCCACCACCATGTTTGACAGTGGGGATGGTGTGTTCAGGGTGATGAGCTGTGTTGCTTTTACGCCAAACATATCGTTTTGCATTGTTTCCAAAAAGTTGGATTTTGGTTTCATCTGACCAGAGCACCTTCTTCCACATGTTTGGTGTCTCCCAGGTGGCTTGTGGCAAACTGTAAACGAAACCTTTTTATGGATATCTTTGAGAAATGGCTTTCTTCTTGCCACTCTTCCATAAAGGCCAGATTTGTGAAGTGTTGGACTGATTGTTGTCCTATGGACAGACTCTCCCACCTCAGCTGTAGATCTCTGCAGTTCATCCAGAGTGATCATGGGCCTCTTGGCTGCATCTCTGATCAGTCTTCTCCTTGTTTGAGATGAAAGTTTAGAGGGACGGCCGGGTCTCGGTAGATTTGCAGTGGTCTGATACTCCTTCCATTTCAATATGATCGCTTGCACAGTGCTCCTTGAGATGTTTAAAGCTTGGGAAATCTTTTGTATCCAAATCCGGCTTTAAACTTCTCCACAACAGTATCACGGACCTGCCTGGTGTGTTCCTTGGTCTTCATGATGCAGAACCTGACTATCACAGAGCAGGTGCATTTATACGGAGACTTGATTACACACAGGTGGATTCTATTTATCTTCATCAGTCATTTAGGACAACATTGGATCATTCAGAGATCCTCAATGAACTTCTGGAGTGAGTTTTCTGAACTGAAAGTAAATGGGCCGAATAATTTTGCACGCCCACTTTTCAGTTTTATTATTACAAAAAAAGTTTAAATGATCCAATAAATTTTGTTCCACTTCACAATTGTGACCCACTTCTTGTTGATTCTTCACCAAAAATTTAAAATGTTATATCTTTTTGTTTGAAGCCTGAAATGTGGCAAAAGGTTGAAAAGTTCCAGGGGGCCGAATACTTTTCGCAAGGCACTGTATATACCTCTTATCTGAAGCCTCAACATATGCCTCTGTATAGCCAACGATGACTCCCATGTTAAACATACGTATATCATGTAGTATGCATTTCTTTTGTGGGATGCTTCTGTATGGAATGGTGTAGATCAGGGATCAGCAACCTTTTGCACTCCAGCTGTTCTGAAACTACAACTCCCATGATGCCCCATGCACTTCTATGGGAGTTAGAAAAGCATGTTGCATGCTGAGAGTTGTAGTTTCACAGCAGCTGGAGGTTGCTGATCCCTGGTGTAGATGAATGCACTGTTCCATTACAGTGGAGAAAAGTGCACACCGATGCATACCAGCCTGGCAGAGATCAGGACACTATTATCACCTCTCCTCTGTCGGGTAAAAAGGTCCTATTGATATGTTTGACATATGCTCTACAGCAGGGGTGCACAACCCGCAGCCCGCATGCGGCCCCCAGAGCCCTGGTATGCGGCCCCCCTCCTGCTGGGCAGAAATACGGAGCGCCGCACAGCAAAGTGTTACAGCTCCTGCTCCCGCACTGTAGCAGGAGTAGGACAGTCCCCAGCAGTCAGAGACAGCGGAGGAGCAGAGGAGAAGGCAGATGAGGCTTATCAGCGCTTCTGCCTTCTCCTCAGATAGGTGAGCAGAGTGCTGAGCAGTTTGTCACCAGGGGTAGAGGAGTGCAGAGCCTCAGCAGCTCTGCCTTGTACAAAGCCTCCCCAGGAGGCTGGTTTTCCCAGGAGGCTGGTTTTCCCTGTAACTGGGGTTCCTTTGGATGCTCCAGTTACAGTTGAAATAGAGCAAACAAAAAAAATCTGTGTCCCTAAAGGTCTTTTATGGACCTTTTGGTGACAAATAATGTGGCAAATATAGATAAAAAGTTTAAAATAATAAAAAAAGTCAGTGTCCCCCAGAGGTCTTTTAAAGACCTCTTGGAGGACATACAGTGCTGCAAAAATATATTTAACAAAAAAAAATTTTTTGCAAAAAGATGTAAAATAAATAAATAAAATACCAGTAAAAGAAAACAATGAAAAGGAAAAAGTGCAAAATAAAATTGTTTACTGTCATATTATGCGGCAAAAATATTTTAAAAAAATAAATAAAATGATGATAAAAAAATAAATAAAATTAAAAAATAAAATAAAAATACAAAATAAATTAAATACAAATAAAAGGAAGAAAAAGGAAAATGTGCAAAATAACAAAGTCAGTGTCCCCCAAAGGTCTTTTTGTAGCAGAAATATTATTAAAAAAATAAGTTAAAAAAGAAAAAAAAAGTAAAATATATAAAAGTAAAAAACGCCCACACCAACCAAAACCATTACAATTATCACCCCATTCATGTGAAACTATACATATTGTATAAAAAAAATGATCCAACACATATAGGCAACTAATTATAATAATTTGCATATTTAAATAATGAGCTATAGTTTGTACAATTTTTTTTAAAGTCATTTTTATTCAGTTTCCCCCTAATAAAACTAAAAAAAAAAATAGAAGATTCCTACTTTCCTGCTGTCTCCATCTTCCGGTCCCGGAGCATCTCTCCAGCAAATGACTGAAACGCGTGAAATGAGTGAAATGCTGTTTGTGGCCACATCACCACTGAAGCCAGTGATTGGCTGGAGTAGTGCATGTGACTATGCCCAGAGCCAGGCCAGATGTAAACAGCACGGGGACTAGAAGATGGAGACAGCAGGAGCAGGAGAGTATGAATATTCTGTTTCAGGGCCATGCTGCAGGAACGTGTTAAAAATCATCTTTTACTGAGAAATCGCTACGTTCTTATTACACTGCGCGATATTCAGGACAATTACTAGAAACAAGTGTTCATAGGAGCGCGCATTCCTGATATCTGGCCTGTATAATCGTGCCGCTGATCAGCCGATAAACATGGAATGAGCTGATTTGCATATCATGAATGTGTTACCGATAGAGATGAGCGAGCATGCTCGGGAGCAATTTTCGAGCAGTAGCGTACGCATTTTATAATCTGAACACTAATACGTACGCATTTATAAATTTGTACACTAATGCGTACAAATTACAAGATGCGTACGCATTAGCGTACAGATTAGAAGATGCGTACACTACTACTCGAAAATTGCTCCCGAGCATGCTCGCTCATCTCTAGTTACCGATAATCAGTAGAACTGAATGAAGAAGCAATGACGAGCACTGAACTTTTTTTTTTGAGGCCCCTTGAAATAGAGCGATGTGACAATCCGGCCCCCAGACCAAAAAACGTTGTGCACCCCTGCTCTACAGTAAATAGAGGCTTACTTGTAAGACCAATCCAACAAAACCATGACCTGGGAGACCCAGGAACCATCAGCCTGATACAAGAGCTCCATGCTTCTACAGCCTATGTAAACACATGGTATAGCATGTTCTAATTATGTCAGCAGGTCAGATGAAGACGTGCCAACTCTAAGGGTGCTGCCACAGAGCGCAATTTGGGTGCAGTTGTGATGCAGTTACCGTATCAGCAAACATGCATTCACAATGCAGTTTTTTATTCTATAAGGGCTCATGCACACAGCCGTAAGTGTTTTCTGGTCCACAAATCGTAGAGCCGCAAAATACGGATACTGGCAGTGCATACCCCAATTTTTTTTTTCTTACTTCTACAGAAATGTCATACCCTTGTCCACAAAATGGACAAGATTAGGACTTATTCTATTTTTTTGTAGGACACCTGAACGATCTTGTGAATGTGGACAGCACAGCATCTTTTGAGACCCCGATGTATTGAATGGGCCCGCAACCGATCACCAAAAACACGGATCAGATGCAGACAAACTCAGGCCTTGTGCAAGACCCCTGTGTTGTGAATGCATGTTTGCTGACACACACTGTTTTCAACTGCATCACAACTGCGCTGCGTGCCAGCATCCTTAGGCCTCTTTCACATATCCATGTCTGTGATGACATTCCTGACAAGATGGTCAGTGGTTCATTCTGGAAGATGTCCGTGAAAAATCTGTTTTTTTGCCCTCCATATGTCAACCATACTCCACGTACACTGCTAGGCTGAAAATTTGTTTCCAGTGCTTCTCCTACCAATGGTCCATAAAAAAATCACTGAAAGAACACAGATGCGATCCGTGCTGTGTCTGTGGTTTTCAAAGACCCATAGACTTCAATGGACGTGTTTGGTCTGCATCACGGACCAAAGTAGTGCATGTCTCTGGTTTTTCCTCTGACCCACAGCCAGTGGAAAGCCACCAAACACATTAAAATCAAAGGGTACGTGTGCAGACCATGGAGAATATGGACAGCACACATCTGTGATTCGGCGAATGACTAAGCATTTCCGTTTTTTTGTTTAACTTAAATTGATCTAATGGGTGGTTTTGTTTAGTGTTGAGCAAAGCAAGCTTCAGATGCTTCATCCAAAGACGCTTTGTTCAAAACTTCGGAATAATACTGTACGGAAATCCGTAGAATGTATGGGCTCCGATGAGTCGAAGTCAGTTATTTGCGAAGTCGGGCGTGACTTTGTTGAATAACTTCGGTAGTTGATTTTTAAAGTGGAAAACCACTTGAAAACTTGAAACCGAACGCGGCTTCGGTTCTGAGGTACTATTCGGAACCAAAGTTGAGTTCGGTTCCAAGTTTTAAAGTGGTTTTCCACTTTAAAAATTAACTACCGAAGTTATTCAACTCAACACTACTTCCAGAATGCACAACTGCTTGGCTGTTCTTGGAATTCCCACAGATGTGAATGGGGCAGAATAGGAGTGGTAGTTTCACAGCAGCTGGGGTGCTGAAGTTTGCTGATGCCTGGTCTATATTATAGATATCAGTGCAGATTCCACAGACAGCCAAGGTGCCTGAAATGACTGGACCTCTCTGGGACTTTTACAGCAAACACGTTAAATCTTTAGTCAGTTTGGGACAATCACCAATCAAACGTCCTGTAATAAAACACATGTGCATCACTGACCCCTTTCCTTTAGCTAAAGTTTTGTCCAAACGAGTATCTCTAAGGCTTCATTTACATTTCTGTTTTTCATGTCCTATCTGCATTTTTCACGGAGGACACATGTACCCATTGATTTTAATGTGTTTGTTCACACATCAGCACTACTTTGTTCTGTGATGCAGACCAAATACACCTGTTGAAGACTACGGGTTCCAAAACCACTGACACAACACAGACAGGATCCATGTTCTTTCAGTGTTTCATGGACCATTGGTAGGAGGTGATCTGGAAATTAATTTGTAGCTGAGCAGCATTTGTGGAATACGGATGACACGCAAATGGCAAAAAACTAACACGCAGACAAAACACAGAAATGTGAATGAGGCCTTAGCCTGTTTATACATAGATCAGTAGTCTCCAACCTGTGGCTCTCCGCACGATTCACGAACGACTGCGAAAGTCACAGGTGGTAGACGCACATAGTGTAGATGGCAGATTGCAGCAGCAGTAAAGGGAACCCTAACCTCTTATCTCCTGAGAAGCAACCCTTACACTTACAGTGGTGCTTAAAAGTTTGTTCAGAATTTTCTGTATTTCCACATACATTTGACCTAAAACTACATCAGCGTATCACACGAGTCCTGTAGATAAAGATAACCAAAATGATTAGATTTGGCCATTAATTTATTCAGAAAAATAATCAATATCACATGTCTGTGAGGGGCAAAAGTATGTGAACCTTTACTTTCAGTATTTGGTGAGACCCCCTTGTACAGCAATAACTACAGCTAAAAGTTTCCGTCGGCTTGGAGGAATTTTAGCCCATTTCTCCATACAAAACAGCTTCAGGTGCTTCCACAACATTTCTAGGACTTTGACTTGGCCATTCCAAAACTTTAACTATATCCTTCTTTAACCATTCTTTGGTAGAACGACTTGTGTGCTTAGGGTCAATGTCTTGCATGACCCCCCACCTTCACTTGAGATTCAGCTCTAGGACAGATGTCCAGACATTATGCTTTAGAATTTGCTATAATTCAGAATTCATTATTACATCAATGATGCCAAGCTAATCTGGCCCAGATGCAGCAAAACAGGTCCAAATCATGATACTACCACCACTGTGTTTCCCAGATGGGATGGAATGCAATATGTTATTTTCTCCAAACCTAATGCTTCTCATTTAAACCAAAAAGTTCTAATTTGGTCTCATCCATCAACAATCACAGTCCCAATTAGCTTGCCTTGCTCTTGGTGTGATCTTTGTTGGTTGACCACTCCTGGGAAGGGTAATGATGGTTTTGAACTTCCTCCAAAGGTTCACATACTTTTGCCACTTACAGACATGTAAAATTAGATAATTTTCCTCAATAAATAAATGACCAAGTCTAATATTTTTTACTCGATTGTTAGATTTAGTTATCTTTATGCACTTTTAGGACTTGTGTGAAAATCTGAACTAGTTTTAGTTAAATTTATGCAGAACTATAGAAAATTCTAAAGGGTTCACAAAATTTGAAGCGGCACTGTATATAATGGGTATCTTGCTCTGCTCGGTAATGTTAGGCGTCTGCATTATGTGACATTATGGCACTCCCTTTTCGGTGAAATAAACGACTCCTGGGTGTTTAAATGACAAGTACAAGCTAAACAGTGTAAAGCAAAAAGCAATAACATGGTCTGTTTCACAACATGAGCAGGAAGAAAAAAAAAGCTGTGCTTCATTTGCAGTTCTTACACGACCACAAGCTTGCAGGTATGGACTGTAATTTCATTTACAGATTTATCAGTCTTTATTGGGAGCAACAACAAGGTGACTTAAATTACAACATTACATAAATGGCTTGTAATGAATTCACATCATTAGTCATGGCTACACGTCAAAGCTAAAATCACAATGACTCCATTCATATTAAAGAGGATTATGTTTAACTTGTTATAAAGTAGTTGTTGGCTACTGACATGTAATAAGCCCTTAAAGGGACCCTGTCACTTTGAACATGGTGTCTGAGCTGCAGGCAGCAGATTGTAGAGCAGGAAGAGCTGAGCAGATTGATATATAGTTTAATGGGAAATGATTCAGTAAAACTTGTAATTTATTCATTAAAATTCCTGCTCATTCTGGGCTTTTAGGTCCGTGAGGTGATCCTATCAGTGACTGACAGCCTTCCCTCTATGACTGTGTATACAGAGATAGCTGTCAATCACTGATAGCTCCGCCTCCTGGACTTCAAAGCCCAGAATGAGCAGGAATTTTAATGAATAAATTACAAGTTTTACTGAATCATTTCCCATTAAACTATATATCAATCTTCTCCGCTCTTCCTGCTCTATAACACGCTGCCTGCAGCTCAGACACCATGTTCAATGTAACAGGTTCCCTTTAAGGGGTTAAATGACATGTTAGGACAGCCGACAGCTACTCTTTAACAAGTTTTGTAGTAGTTTCTTTGCTCTTGCAGTGCAGCAGTGGTAGCATGCACCAGTACTTTTCTATTTTTATTACTCTAAAGGCAGGGGTGCACAACCTTTTCTGGTTGGGCGCCACATTGTCAGCCTGAACCAAATCCAAGGGCTGAAAATAAAACTTAATGGGGTATTACCAACTGATAGCATATTGAACATATAGTATATATCATAAACGTCTAGTGACACTTCTAGTACTCCCATCTAATGGGAAATGGAAAAATACATGTGAGCAGCCACAAGACATAGACATACGTCTGTTACCAGATGGTTGAGGGCTGCATATGACTCCCGGGCCGCACCATGTCTGAGAGAGAGCAGAACAGGGTCCCTACGAGAGGTGGCCTTCCATACATGCAGCTCTCTCAATTGTAGTTTATAGGAGTTGTGAAGTGCTAGGCCGGTGATGGCTAACCTCCGTCACTCCAGCTGTGGTGAAACTATGACTCCCAGCATGCTCCATTCATTTCTACGGAGTTCTGAGAATAGCCAAGCAACTGTACATCTTGGGAGTCGTAGCTTTACCACAGCTGGAGTAGTTACCACCGGAGACAGCCACATACCTGTACAATCTCCTGCTCGCTGGAGTGCAGACTGCGGAGAATGGGACTGACCCCCCTTTCCTGATAGGTGGCATTCCTGGAGGTGGAACCTGCACTTCTGTTATGCCAGATGGTAATACCAATTTAAATATTATTATGGCCAGGGGCGTAGCTATAGGGGGTGCAGAGGTAGCAGTCGCTACCGGGCCCAGGAGCCTGAGGGGGCCCAAAGACCCTTCTGCTGCATAAGACGACACACACAAAGCACTGAGGGAAGGGGGGCCCAAGCTGAACTCTTGCACCAGGGCCCATGAGCCGTTAGCTACACCCCTGATTATGGCCTTGGGAGTTGTTCAATATGACATTATGGCCCCCGGACCAGAAAAGGTTTTGCACCCATTCCTGGGGAACACTTGCAGTGAAAACGCAGTAGATTCTGCACATAACTTCACATGCAGTGCAGATGGTAAATTCACAGCCTGTCAATGCAGAGGGTGAAACCTGTGGCAAACTCCACAGCATTTTTCAAGGCCTGCTGAGTCGGGATCACAATTTTTTATATTCATACTCCCCTGTTCCCCAGCTGTACACCTACAAAGCATCGCTGGAATACATTCAGAGGGCCCGAGATCACAGGAGGTGCCCTTCATTATGTGGGTGTGGCTCTCAATGTGTTAGAGTTTCTACATACATGAGTTTGCACTGATGTTTTTTTCCAGACCACATCCAGTTTTATTCAAATATTTTTTTTCTAAGGCTTCTTTTACATCGGCGTTAGAGGTCTCCGTCAGGCTGTTTTTACCGCATGCCTGCCAGTCCAAAAACCATTGCATGCAGTAGTTCTTATTCAGTTGAATCCCACCAGGTAGTACTGGATCTCTGCCCATTATAGTCAAAGGGGCCTGGCGGGCATTTGGTAACATCCAGCTATACCAGATCGAGAAAGCTCCAGCAAGCTGTTCTCTCCCGAAACAGCCTGCCAGAGGCCTCTAATGCTAGTGTGAAACTAGCCTAAATGACTATGTGAACCATGTTTTTTTCTTCTGACATTTTTTCCCCTCTGGAGAAGGAGATGATAAAACATCAGAAAAACCACCAAATGCTTCATCAAGCTGTAATTTTATAAAAACGCCAGAAATGCCACCTAATTAGCAAAACAGTCAGTGGTGAAAAAACAAAAAATGCTTGTGTGTTCTCATCTCCTCCTGCTCCATAACAATGCTGCCTGCAGACACCATGCCCAATGTTCCCTTTAAGATAGCTGCAACTTAACCCCTAAGTCTCCTATTGTTTATTCTTGCTTTTGTTTCGTATTTTAATCAGAATAAATATGAGCATTGTTTGCAGAAGGACGACTATTTATGACGGTGAACAGTCCCACATGTCAACAATTTCTTGGCAATCTAATGCATAACCTTCAAGTACAAAAGATGACTTGTTTTTTGAGAAAACAAATTTATAAAACCACAATACCATGCCTGACGAAGAAACATAAGAAGTCTCAAAATAAGACTGAACCTACCATAGAAATGTCAGTGGACGGCAATGAACGGGATAGTGGCTTTCAGCTAACAATTAGTATTTCAACATGATTAGCTGGATGGATGAGATAAGAGCATCTGCCATCTGGGCGCGTGGAGTAATGACTCCGGAAAATGGAGCTTAGCAGTTATGTCCAAATATTATATTATTAAATTAGGGAAGCAGTAATAGCCATTTGCAGAATCAGAGGTGTCCTAAATGTATCAGTAAATCAATGTATAGGCAAAGTGCTAACAATATCAGTTCTTTCTAAAACGAAGCATTCTTCGCAATTCCATACTAGTGGACATGCTTTACTTGCATTGTGCTGATCACATATTACCTGTGAGAAACCTGCAATTAATGAAAATGAGCAGAACCTCTGTACAGACGCTGAGTTGATAATCTGGTACTGACAGTTATGTGACGTCAGAACCACTGGCATAAGGAGAAAAACAGAACTGACAGGGCCCCACAGCAAATTTTTGAACGGGCCCCCTGCCAGCAATCCTGTCCTCCTCACTCCTGCGGCTAGTCAAGACAGCTCTCTCAGACCAGGTCAGGCAGCCGCTCCGTCCATTTCCTACACGTATGTACTGTATGTCATGTCATTGGATATAAAGTTATTGTATAGTACTATTGAGGAATAAAATACTCATTAGCAATGATCTGGCGGTGTAAATGCACCGCCAATTATCATGTAATTGTTTTTGTGCAACACAAAAGATCATTTCCCAATGGCAGATAGTGCGGTGTAAACATGATCTGCTGATGGGAACCAACGAAACAGTATGGGGAAGAGATTAGCATTCGCTCCCTCCCGTACTCTGAAGGAGATCGCTGAATGTAAATGCATCTGTCTCATCCGCTAGCGATCAGCAGACTGTCGGGAAGGAAGGCTTCCTATCTGACAATCTGCTAGATAGTCGTCCCATGTAATGGGACTGATTACGTCTATTGTTTGGAATGGGAAACCACCTTATCGCAAGGGCCTATTGGACCAAACGATATTCAGGGCAATTATTGGGAATGCTCATTCCAGATAACTGGCCCATATAATCGTGCAGCCTATAAACGAGCAAAGACTCATCTGTCGGCTGATTGTCATCTTTGACCAAGATGGGAAATGCATAATTACTGGCAGAACATCTTCCTGTGTAATCAGTAGAACGGAATGCGGGAGCAATGACTACAGTAGCAATTGTTCCCTCGCATTCACTTCTGTGTCAGTCTTAATAAGAGGCCAATGTAAATGAGCACCAATGGATGTTTTTATCATCCATCAGCACTTGTCTTTCCCAAATATTGGGCAGTGTTATAGGGCCTTTACACATAGGTGCTTATCTGATCCAAACAGGATAGATGAATGGGTTTAACTGATATCTTGTTTTCCCATGTTTCTGGTTTACCAACATATGTTGTAGATCTTTATTTTGCCAACCCCAATAGATGGTATCAATTCAGAATTTCCCTTCTCACCGCTTCCCTACTTCCCTTCCTATAGTTCTCCAATTCCTACATCATCTTGCTTCTCCTGTCTTTTCTTCCACAGTAGCTACCATCTTAAAATTATTGACTGACACTTCTCTCTGACTCTAGTCTTTGACAAGCTCTCCTTTCCAGAGCATCTTGGATCACCACTCACTGCTCTCAGTCCCATGGTCTACTAGCATAACTATGCGCAACTTTCTAGCATCATCAAGAGTGAAGCCTTTTAGCAAACTTGCCTCTCCTGAATCAGAGCGTCCTGGTGAATGGTTCTTACACAAGTAATTAGCCGCTTTTTGTCTCTCGACCCCTCCAAAAATATTTTTTATTCACTCCTCCCCTGTGAAAAGTTATGCCCACAACAAAATCCACTGATGTACATAGAGTCTGAGGGAAGAGATGAACAGAAACTGTTCTTCCATTTCAGGTTAAATGGGAAGTGGACTTGAACAGGTCGATGTTCAGATCATACATACCATATGCTTTCTCATACACCTTCAATTCCTGGATAAAACAATGAAAGAATTGCCCTGGCAGCACAGATGTCAAGATTTCTTATACTCATCAGCCTCTCCATCTGCTTGATATGTCAGGTGGCCCGAGGGTCTTTATATCCACAGTTTGTGACACTGTTCAGCTATCAAAACTTTCTGGAACTAAGGTTTATAGAAATTATCTGTGCCTGGCTCACAATGGGGGGCAGGGATCTGCAGGATGTGACTGTATGGTCACATTTCACTGATACAAAGTCCCTGGACGTTATCTTCTGGACCTGCCAACTGTTAACCTCTCAAAGCCCAGTAATCTCAATATGCCTACCACTGAGTTGTGCCAAATATCACACCACAACCCAGCCAGGTGAACTGAATTCCTATATTTGAGTCTTCAAATGGTCACTTCTTCACACAACTTTGTGAACTCAATACCTTAATCAATCAAGTGAATACAAGAAAATGTGTAATATATCTTAGCTTAGGCCACTTTCACACTAGCGTTCTTTTTTTATGGTATTGAGTTCCATCATAGGGGCTCAATACCGGAAAAAAACGCTTCAGTTTTGCCCCCATTCATTGTCAATGGGGACAAAACTGAACTGAAGACAACGGAATGCTCCTGAAAGCATTCTGTTCAGTTCTCTTCAGTCTCCAGACCGGAGAGCAAACCGCAGCATGCTGTGGTTTGCTGTCCGTCCTGGGGATCCGCACCAAGACGGATCCGTCTTGACCCCCAATGCAAGTCATTGAGGATGGATCCATTCTGTGTGACACAATAGAAACCGGATCTGTCCTCCATTGACTTTCAATGGAGTTCATGACGGATCCGTTCCAGCGATATTAAAGATGATACAACGGGATCTGTTTATTACAGATCCACATGGTTGTATGGAAGCGTTATTGCTGAACCCTGCCGGATCCAGCAATAAGGCTAGTGTGAAAGAAGCCTTAGAGAAAATGGCTCACTTTCCACTTATCGGCTATTGTACTTCCCTTTCTTAAACTAACATTCTCAGGGAGAGAGGGAAAGAGAGAGAGAGAGAGAGCTAAGGGAAGATTACATGCTGTCCATAGAATTCTACAGAAAGGGAAAGAGGTATATAAGTTTGCTGACAGCCCACCTCTCCATCTTAGAGCTGAGTAGCAGAAAAAGAGCTATTTTTCTCTGATAAGATACTTTTAAAATTTCTTATATTTGGCTGTACTATTGACTCATATAAAGTTGTGTGGAAGGAAGTCACCATTTAAACCACTACAGTGCTGTCACAATACTAAATTATCGATGCCCTCTTTTTCTCTTCCTTCCCCATACATTTATTGGGGTGGGAGGGTTATTTTCTTTTTAAGGAATTCACCAACACTAGCTTTATAAGACATTCATTATATATTCGAATACATATTATACATAATGGTATACATATTGTGATTTATACCGTCTGTGAACTTCATGACAGTACTTCAACACTAGTTTGATATGGAGAATCTCTTACAGTAATAATACTCCTTAAATACAAGAGGATAGATGTGAACTAGTGGTGCAACTAGTACTGAGTGTATGACAGCCACTTTGAGCCATTGGGAATTTACGTAGTATTACTGAGAACAGAGGCAGACACAGACAGCTGAAGGACCCCTTCCAAGAACAGTTCATGGCCTCTTGTTAATCATAGAGCATCCCCTTTATGACAGGACACCCTCCCGCCATAGCACACTTAGGGCACATGCAGCCATGCTTGGTCCGGAGTATACTTGTACATCCCAAATCTCCCGGACCAACAGAGGCTTTTCTCAATCCAGCATGTTAGAACAGAGGATCAGCTGTCTGTCAGGAAGATGCAGCTGGCACACGGGCTGTGTATCCGGGACCGAGCACAGCCGAGTACATGAGCCCTTACGTAGCTCTAAAGGTATTGTTTGCTGCACCCGCTCAGAATAGCAGTTTCAGCCATCAATCTAATGTGTGGAGCTCCCAACTCTAGTAGCTGACGTTGGGGGAGAAAAGGATTGGGTGAACTGAATTTTTTTGCCTGATCCTTTTGTTCTTCCAGGAAATACGTTGCTGCTCGGAGACATAGCTCCGTCAGGTGAACAAGCAACCAGTGATTGTAAGCTATGAAATTCATTAGCTCGGTCCCTCAGTCCTCTTTCATACGAGCGATGTAGATTGTGTCAGGATTTGTTCAGGGAAAAACTGATTTTGCATGAAAGTTGAACCTGTTTTGTCTGCACCTGCATTCAGTGTTTTAGTTTTTCACACCCGGATGCAATCAGTTTTTGATGTGTATTTCATGCGCATGAAGAAAAACTGAAGAATAACAATCTACATCTCCTAGAAACCGTCAGTGAAAGAAGCATTGCTTCAGGATGCCTTCCATTATTCACACAAGCTCCATTCACTTCTATGTGGCCAAGGTTCAGTGAAAAAACACACAATGTAGAACACGCTGTGATTTTTCTTAAGCGCAAAGATAATGCGTAAAAAAACAAAGAAATTAACCAGTCAGAATTCTGTCCGGAAGGTATGTGTTCGCTACACGCATCATATCTGGACAGAACACTCGCCCGTGTGAAATTAGCCTTACATTCAATCTAAAAGACAGTGGGATGCTGCTTATTGCTTTTTAGGAAATAGAGGGTCCTCCTTACCTTCTGGGCCCCTGTGGAGCTGCGCAGGTTGCCCATATGGTATGTCCACCCCTGACTGACAGTAACAAGAATTTTGAAGTTTACAGAGTTATGTGAAGTCAGAATATGGTACTGCCAGGTAAGTCTTTGAGGCTGTACTGTACCTTTTTTCTGACTTTTTTCCCTCTCTGATAAATATGGCAAATATTCTCAACTAGAAACATGGCTTCTAAGGGTGAATATATCCATGATGAAGTACCTCTCATAGCCATAATGTAGATTGTTTTATTTAAAGCACCCACAACACAAATCAATGTGTATGTATATATATATATATATATATATATATATATATATATATATATACACATACACACTACTCACAATAAGTTAGGGATATTTGGTTTGTGGGCAAAATTTCCGGAAGAACCTAAAAAGCACTCTAACCTTTACAGGTGAACTAAATGTGGTCTAAACTTTTGAATGCACATGTCCAACTGTTCAATGTTTCAGTACTTTTTGCACTACTTGCTGTTCTCTAACAAGAAAAAATTCACAACAGGTGTTTGATCCATGAATCGCCCAATAATTTTTCTGGTTCAATTAGAATTGGTATTTAATAAACAGTCCTCCTCATCATGCTGTTCACATTTTGACATCATGAGACCAAGACAACACCTAACAATTGATTAATAGTAGCTTGTCATTGCGAGGCTTCAAGCAGGATGTCCTCAGACAAAAGTGGCCACTGAGCTTAGAGTGTCACAGAGTGTCATCAGCAGGTTGTATCAGGGATACAGAGAAACTGGAAGAGTCACAGAAAGGCATAGAAGTGGAAGTCCTTTGGTCACACCCCACACTGATGACAGCTTCATTATGAACAATGCCCTGCAGAACCGGATGATGAATGCCACACAACTCCAGACACATTTAAGCGAGGTGAGAGGCACCCAAGTGTCATGTCAGACCATTTGAAAAAATTTACATCAGTGTGGTCTGCGTGCTAGATGACCTGCAAGGGTACCTCACCACACCACCAATCACTGGCGTCGTTTTCTTGCATGGGCCAGGGAGCATCTACGCTGGATGAGGGACCAGTGGATCAGTGTTGTTCATCGATGAAAGTCGATACACACTGAGCAGAAATGATGGCGCCAACAATGTTGGAGACGTCAAGGATGCCACTGTTGTCACCAGACTAGCCTTTGGTGGTCGTGATGTTACAGTGTGGGCAGGTGTGTCTAGTCAATACAGAACTGCCTTACACTTTGTGAATGGTCCAGTGACAAGCCCGTACTACTTGAATAACATTATTAATCCAGTCATTGCGCCTCTGCATGAACAACACAGGCCTAATTTCATCTTCATGGAAAACAATGTGCCAGCTCATCGAGGTCGCATCATTAGGGAACGGCTGCTGGAGACTGGGGTACCTCAAATGGAGTGGCCTGCACTTTCTCCAGACCTGGATCTCATTGAAAACCTATGGGATCAGCTGAGTCGCTGTGTATAGGCTTGTCCCCAGAACCTCAATGACTGAGGGCCGCCCTTAAAGAAAGTTGGGATGCCATGCCTCAGCAGAGCGACTTGTGAACTGCATAAGACGTCGTTCTCAAGCTGTAATTGATGCTCAAGGCCACATGACAAGTTATTGAGACATTGACATTTTTTGTGGGGGTATAACCACCACTGGTGTTGGCTTTTGTTTCAATAAATTGTTTGAGATGAGGAAATCACCATTGCATGCTTCCACTTAAATGCCCTACTTTCATGATATAATATCACTGTAGAGTGAACTTTTTACATTTTCCATAAATTTCACGAGAAAGCCAAATATCCCTAACTTTTTTGTGAGTAGTGTGTGTATACAGTACAGACCAAAAGTTTGGACACACCTTCTCATTCAAAGAGTTTTCTGTATTTTCATGACTATGAAAATTGTAGATTCACACTGAAGGCATCAAAACTATGAATTAACACATGTGGAATTATATTCTTAACAAAAAAGTGTGAAACAAGTGAAAATATGTCTTATATTCTAGGTTCTTCAAAGTAGCCACCTTTTGCTTTGATTACTGCTTTGCACACTCTTGGCATTCTCTTGATGAGCTTCAAGAGGTAGTCACCTGAAATGGTTTTCACTTCACAGGTGTGCCCTGTCAGGTTTAATAAGTGGGATTTCCTGCCTTATAATTGGGGTTGGGACCATGAGTTGTGTTGGGCAGAAGTCAGGTGGATACACAGCTGATAGTCCTACTAAATAGACTGTTAGAATTTGTATTATGGCAAGAAAAAAGCAGCTAAGTAAAGAAAAACGAGTGGCCATCATTACTTTAAGAAATGAAGGTCAGTCAGTCCGAAAAATTGGGAAAACTTTGAAAGTGTCCCCAAGTGCAGTCGCAAAAACTATCAAGCACTACAAAGAAACTGGCTCACATGAGGACCGCCCCAGGAAAGGAAGACCAAGAGTCACCTCTGCTGCGAAGGATAAGTTCATCCGAGTCACCAGCCTCAGAAATCGCAAGTTAACAGCAGCTCAGATTAGAGACCAGGTCAATGCCACACAGAGTTCTAGCAGCAGACACATCTCTACAACAACTGTTAAGAGGAGACTGTGTGCAGCAGGCCTTCATGGTAAAATAGCTGCTAGGAAACCACTGCTAAGGACAGGCAACAAGCGGAAGAGACTTGTTTGGGCTAAAGAACACAAGGAATGGACATTAGACCAGTGGAAATCTGTGCTTTGGTCTGATGAGTCCAAATTTGAGATCTTTGGTTCCAACCACCGTGTCTTTGTGCAACGCAGAAAAGGTGAACGGATGGACTCTACATGCCTGATTCCCACCGTGAAGCATGGAGGAGGAGGTGTGATGGTGTGGGGGTGCTTTGCTGGTGACACTATTGGGGATTTATTCAAAATTGAAGGCATACTGAACCAGCATGGCTACCACAGCATCTTGCAGCGGCATGCTATTCCATCCGGTTTGCGTTTAGTTGGACCATCATTTATTTATCAACAGGACAATGACCCCAAACACACCTCCAGGCTGTGTAAGGACTATTTGACCAAGAAGGAGAGTGATGGGGTGCTACGCCAGATGACCTGGCCTCCACAGTCACCAGACCTGAACCCAATTCGGATGGTTTGGGGTGAGCTGGACCGTAGAGTGAAGGCAAAAGGGCCAACAAGTGCTAAGCATCTCTGGGAACTCCTTCAAGACTGTTGGAATACCATTTCAAGCTCATCAAGAGAATGCCAAGAGTGTACAAAGCAGTAATCAAAGAAAAAGGTGGCTACTTTGAAGAATCTAGAATATAAGACATATTTTCAGTTGTTTCACACTTTTTTGTTAAGTATATAATTCCACATGTGTTAATTCATAGTTTTGATGCCTTCAGTGTGAATCTACAATTTTCATAGTCATGAAAATACAAAAAATTCTTTGAATGAGAAGGTGTGTCCAAACTGGTCTGTACTGTATATATATGCATATATATATATATATATATATATATATATATATATATATATATATATATATATATACACACACACACAGGTATGTGTGTGTGTATATATATATTAGATACTAACACAAAAGTGCACAACAGTAAAGACAAAAATAACTAAATGCTTTGAACTATATTATAAATTAACTTTTTGTTAACTCAATGAAATATACCGGTATTAAGTTAAACAACGGGTAACACAATAGCAGGAGATACAACACACGGGTTCATTCAATTACAGATGAAACAAATGCACAAAGAAACAAAGAACATATAAAAATAAGAAATACTGCTCTCAGCTAGACGGATGTTTTCACCATTTCAAGGACAAGATGAATCCCATTGAAAGTCGTCTGATAACTCTGCATGCATGAGGAGTGCGGTCATTTAATACACTGGCACATTAAAGTACTCATGTCGGGGCTACAAAAGAAATGCAAGTTCAAATTCAATGATACACTTCTAAAGACTTGCAGAGGGGAAATCACTGGGGCACTATGAATCATTAGTGGCTACTGGATGAGCCAGCAGCACTTTATGATTGAGGAGACAGGGTTAGGTTCATTTGATTGATTGATGTTAATAGGTTTGATTAACAAGAGGTGTTAGGATATGGGCAGACGTGTGGCCGAACACATGCGGTGACCAATGGCCTCACGATCCCAAAGGTAATACCTCAGTTTTACTTACAAAACTGTGCGGTCTTTGGTGACCAAATGTTGCTGGGTTTTGGCCACACGCGCAGACACCGCAACATCTGCCCATATCCTGGATTTCATGAACACTCCCTTTCCTAAACACGTTATAACTGCAAACCGTTTTATATCCCTAGTATAAGTATTACAAGTGTATGAATGGTGTATATATAGGTTGAAAGCAAAATGTGGGTCCATGCTACTGTGCAAATTCAATACTGTGTACGGTGTACTTTTCTATCATTACCACGGCACATGAAGGTGCTTTTTTTATATACAAGCTTCATTTGCGGATGAAGCCACGCTGAATTGGCCGTTGAACTGTTAAGAAATTTAATTTTAAAAAAGAGAAACTACACTTGTGTAAAGTGTCAGAAAACAATTTTGACTGGATTCACCCTTTCTTCGGGGGTTCCTACTTGCCGGAGAGGACACATTTCTGTTCCCCTGCGTCTCTCTTTATAAAGTTACTGGTAATTGGGTCACCAATAAAAGCCAATGAAGTATGAAAAGGCAGGAGAGACACATTGTAAAATGTCATCTCTGTATCTTCTGATGCTATCAAGCAGCTGGTGGCCTGTAACATACAGAGTTTTCTTCTACAAAACAATATATACTGTAAAACCATAAAAAAGAAGAAAGCTGACTTTTCTAAAGGTCAGTACAATGGTATAAATAGCATAAAATCAATATGTCTTGCTAGCTGGGATAGGATTCACAAAAGGTTGAGATATAGGACACGTACAATGATTTTCCACTATTGCCAATTTTCACCAGAAATTAACTACAGAAGGTGTGAACATATGGCAATGAGAAATATATCACACAGATCCTATCATTTATGACTAAATGACATGGCGTGCAACTGTTTTCCACTCCTGGATTCACGATAGCATTGCTCATTCCATTACCATAATAATGATGGTTTTTTCTAAAGCTGCTGCTTCTGGAAAATGATCCGAGTCAATGATAATAGCCAGTTTACCCACTGCCTAATGTAACAGAAGAGACATCATTCATTTGGGCTCGTAGACAATGCCCTTACTATGGAGACGGCTGAGGAACATCGGCAATCCATCTTCACAGAGGTTTCTCCAAGGTTACCTTCTAATATATTAGGGTTTGCCAAACAGTCCTCTGCTCCATAAGAAGCTACAATGCCTTACCTTTGTTATATGTGAAAATAACTAAATCCAGTTAATAAAAAAATACTTATGGAAGGGGAGTAAATTCATGCAGCATTCATCACCGATAGAAGCCAGGCCCTAGGTACTATGTCTTGTGATTTCTTGTCTTGTGAAAGCTTTAAAGGGAAGCTGTCATCACATACCTGTAACTAAAGCCATCTGCTTCGCTAGATCTGCGCTTGTCACCAGTTTCTCATTTCTTGTGCCTCCAATTCTAAGAAATAAGTGTTTTTAAACTATGCAAATTAGCTGATTGGTGCAACAAGGGTATTGCCATTGCATCCAGGGGCTTCACTCAATTTTGTCTGACGCCTACAACCTCTTTGACTGACAGGGCCAGGCGGACTGTACTCACGCCTGGACCTGAAGTCTTGTGGCAGAACGTTTGGTGCCTGAGCAGTACATGGCTGGAGATTGCTGGGTGCTTTGCCTAGCGACCTCCATGTACTGCGTGTGCACCGTACATGTGCCCATCGATCTCCGGCCATGTACCACTTATGCACCAGCTGTTTGAGAAGGCACAGGCATCCGCAGTAACACCGCTGCCTTCTCTCAGCTCACCAAGCACAGCGCCGTACATTGTATAGCGGTTGTGCTTGGTACTGCAGCTCAGCCCCATTCACTTTGATAGGGCTCAGCTGCCCCTAGGCCTTGTGCATGGGCGCACTGGCCATAGACCCCACAGGGAAATTTTCCAGTGGGACGATTTCCAGAGGGCGTGACAGCCAGGTCCATAAAGATCTGACGCTCTCAGCGTTAATTAACGTAGGCAGAATTTTGTGCTGTATTGTGGTAACTGGTTCTGCTGGGGCGGCAGTTTGTTCTGCACTACGGTATTGACCTTGGCCAATTCAGGGCCGCCTACAACATGGGGCTACCTTTAGGTTTTTTTTCCAGGGCCACTTTATTTTCCCAGTCCGTCCCTGGCCATGTGACCGATGAACCTGACGTCACATAGCCTAAGCCAGTGATGGCTAACCTCCCGGAACTCCAGCTGTGCTGAAACTACGACTCTAAGCATGCTCCATTAATTTCTATGGAGTTTTGAGAACAGCCAAGCAAGTGTGCATCTTGGGAGTTATAGTTTCACCACAGCTGGAGTGCCTGGTGGTTAGCCATCACAGGCCTAGGCAAAGCTGCGAGAAGGCTGTAGCGCTAATGTGGGCCCTGGTGCCTTCTTAAACAGCTGATCTGAATATTTTTAAGGGATTAGTTCATAACTATCAGATTAGTGGAATATGGACCCCTGGTATCCCCACTGATCAGCTATTTCCACAAGCTCCGGCACTGGAATTCCATAGCTCTGTCCACTATGTAGTGACGTTCCGGCCTACTGAAGCGATCCTCCCATACATTTAGCTTAAAAAAACCGACTTATATCCTATCATTTAAAAGTAAAGAAAAGAATAAGATATTTCTGCAGTCATCGGTAGCTTTTCTACAAAGCATTACAAGAGATCCTCACATAAAATGTTACTTGTTAGATTGCATCTGCACGACAAGAGCACACACATTATAAAAGGAGAATAAAATACACGGTGATCCTGACCACACATTGATAATAAGTATAAAGTTAGGGATTTATGTAAAACACTGCTACACAAGCAGGAAGCCCCTGCCAGGCCTAGTTTCAGATAAGACTCTCCTAAACTGTATTACGGGTCCACCCAAGCCTTGCTGCAAAGCTCCATAATCCAAGATCAGGACCATGAAAAGTGCATTCAGAGGAACTACTCAAAATAGTCTATACATGGATGAGTGCATTTATGTATAATAGACCGTTAGGAAATGCACTTTAAATTAAAAAAAATGGAGGATGAATAATGTGTATGAGATCAATAAAATTACTAAAACCAATAAAATAAAGTCACAGGTATAAATCAATGTGTGGACAGGCCCCTCTGATGTTATAAGATCCCATTCCTCAAATACTGCCATGCTAATAAGAATTGGCCCTGAGAGCAATTCCAGCTCTGTCTGGATACAAGAGAAAGGTAAGTAGTCCATGCAGCAGTCCCTGCACAGCACCCCGTGTTACACGTGCATCCGAACACCTCAGCGTGTAGTTACCAGACACCTACAGGGAGTTTCTGGAAGGCTAAGCCTTCGGTAGTGGTCACTATCACAACATATTGTCTGAGTAACCTCCAAAGTCTTCATTCTGGCTCTACAAATACAAAACCGGATGGTGAAAATCAGATTTGAGGGCAAAAACTGAAACACATTCCAATGTAAGACGTACACAATATTTCTAATGTCAACCAGGATCTGCCAACAATTGTCTAATGCATATGGAAATTTTAAAGTGATAGTTCCCGCCTTACAAAATTGTCCGGCCAGTACAAAAAAAAAGCTGAAAAAGCTTAAAAAATACTCATCTAACCCTCACCACTCCGGTTCCAATGCTGTAGGTGTCCAACAACAGTCTCTGTCCCTGTTCCCTCTTCACTCGTGAAGTGTTGACCCAGTACAGAGAGTAACTGACTGAGCAGGGTCCATGAGTAGAGGGACCAGGAAGTACAGAAACTGGCGGTGGACACAGAAAGCATCGGAATGTTTGCGGCAGGGGATCGGTAAGGTGTTGTGTTTTTTTTCTTTAACGCATTCTTAATCTTTTTTAAAATATTAGGTCTGCGCACTGGGACCCCCAGCAATCACTACAAAAGAAGTCCCTGAATCTCCTTGTGAATGTGTGACAACCGTTCTGTTCACTTCTATGGGACTAACAGCTCTTCAAACAGCTGATCACCAGTGATGCCGGAGGCTGGACCATCACTTATCAGATACTGATGACCTATTCCGAGGGGGGACAAGTCATCCATACTGTACACCTGGAAAACCTCTCAAAAAGGTATAGTTTTGCTTTACTATACAATACGCCTTGAAGGCTGCCTTTCATATTAAACAGCCAAATGACTGTTAAAGTGCATCTGTCAGCAGTTTTGTACCTCTGACACTGGCTGACCTGTTACATGTGCACTTGGCAGCTGAAGGCATCTGTGTTGGTCCCATGTTCAAATATACCCGCATTGCTGAGAAAAATGAAGTTTTAATATATGCAAATGAGCCTCTAGGAGCAATGGGGGTGTTGCCCTTACACCTGGAGGCTCTGCTCTCTCTGCAACTGCCGCGTCCTCTCCACTTTGATTGACAGGGCCAGGCAGTGTAAACGTGATCACAATTGCCTGGTCCTGTCAATTATAGTGCAAAAGGTGCAGCAGTTACAGAGAGAGCAGAGTATCTAGTTGTAATGACAACGCCCCCATTGCTCCTAGAAGCTCATTTGCATATATTAAAACTTCATTTTTCTCACCAATGAGGACACATATGAACATGGGACCAACATAGATGTCGTCAGCTGACAAGAGCACATGTAACAGGTCAGCCGGTGTCATAGGTACAAATCTGCTGACAGATGCCCTTTAAGCCAAGAGAATACACATTTGGCTCATTTGACTGTGCAGGTTATTTAAAGGGAACCTGTCATCTCCGAAACACCCCCTGGACTAGAGTAAGCGGTTTATAGTGTAAGTGATGCTGAATCTGAATATGTAAGTTTTATCTTCATACTCACTTCCATTCCGACGCTGTGCTCCCACAAACCAGCAGTAAAATGCACTCACTGGACTCCAGTGCTCACTCACATAATGGAGAGGACTGAAAGAAGAGTCCAGTGAGTGCATTTTACTGCAGGTTTGTGGGAGCACAGCGTCGGAATGGAAGTGAGTATGAAGATAAAACTTACATATTCGGATTCAGCATCACTTACACTATACACCGCTTACTCTAGTTCAGGGGGTGTTTCGGAGAGGACAGGTTCCCTTTAAGTGGAGCAGGAAAGATGAACAGCAACAGAGTCTGTTTCACCTATGTTTTTCCCAACAGAAGTCAAGTCAGGGTCTGGCAGTGCCCACTGACAATAGACTGCTGGTGGATCTCACTATCTATGGAAGTTGTAAGAGGTTAGAAAAACATGGTTGCTTTCTTCCAGACACTCTTGTCCATAGGTTATGTCTGACATTGTAGCTAAGTGCCATTCACTTCAATACCGGACACAGCCCAAGGACAAGCGTGCATGGCATCCTGATGTTGTTTGCAATAACCATGGTTTCTAAGGCTTGTCTTATGAATTGCTCACAATTCCTCCTAAGTTAAGACTCAGTTAATTACATTGGGCTTCGTGAAAGCAAAATATTAAATTTGCTGGGGGTCAAACCAGGAAATACATAATCCTGGCAACCAAGTGAAATTACACAATGCAGAACTGCTTATTCATGCAGAATAATGTATGCAACACTAACAGATCCTTTTACACAGGCAATTATCAGGAACAAACAGAATGTCGCCAATAATTCATTGCATGGGGATGAATGATGACTACTGTGATCATTCATCCCTGTACAGATAAACTGTTTTCAAGCAGCACATCCCTTTTTACACAGGACGATCTGCTGATGGAAAATGGTACCTTTACCACTGGGAACCTCATCAAGACCTCGAATGCAGATACTGATTCCAATGGAGAGATGATCACTTATGCACATACACTTTTCTACTGAGATCAATGGTAATTGCTGAAATTTACAAGTGTGAATGTCATCAGTACAATGTCATTTACAGCTATGGACACCTACTGGGCATTTTTTTAATGACTGAATTTTACTCATTTTGGGCTGAAAACCATTTTTTCAATTGGTCTTTATTAAAAAATTTTGTGATATAAGGGGTTAAAATTAGAGCCCACGAGGCTCATGTGTAGTGTCATCACTGATCGCCTGACTCAAACACTCATTATAACGAAATTCTTAGCAAAATGATAAGAATATAGCCTAAATGAGAGTTTATGAGGTCAGGAGATCAGAGATAAGGCTTCACATGGGCCGTCAGCTGACAATACTCAGGAGCGACAATCAACAGCAAGAATACTGATTTTTAACCCCATGTATCACAAAAACTGCTGAAAATGTTTATACACGTCCATTAGGCAACAATCACACGGCAGCGAAAAAACGGCCGTTTAAAACAGAAAAGGACAAAATATTCAAGGGGAGGAGGTGGAGTGGTAAAAAAAAAAAACAAAAAAACAAAAAATAACTCCAAAGACTACCGTTGTTCTTAAAACGATTGCGTGATGGCTGTTTTTCACTGTCATGTCAATGCAGCCTTAATCTATTTGAAGATCTGTTTTCTCCAGCATTACCGCCACCCAGCGTATCAATATAATGTTAATCCAGTCCAACAGCATATATAGCGATCACATTCTGTAATATACCGGTACATTGTAAGGCACTGCTGCTATTTATTGGAACAGAAAAGGGTGGTGAAGAAGGAGACAGAGAGGGGGCTAATCCCACACGTGTGACTGCGATGGTCTTGGCTCCTGCCCTTCCTTCTTTCTTACCAGCTTCTGCTTTGAGGAATTAAGACCCATATCAACACTTATCAACACTTTAACACCCACCCACACCCATATCAACACTTTAAAGAGAATCTGTCACCAGTTTTAAGGTGTTTCAACAAAGGGCGACATAAACTAGTGACAGGTCTCCTTAACAAAATACTGGGTCACTTTCTTTGACTGACCAAGCCGTTTTGCCAAAATCTTGTACCGAGCAGCTCCAGCATCTGCCAATGAGTCCTGATATTCATGAGCTCCTGGCTCTCTCCACCCATAGGGAAAAACCTGTCAATCAGAGACAGGTGGGCGGGGACACCTCTGAGCTCATGAATATGGGGACTCATTGGCATGTGCTGGAGATGTTAGGATTTAAAAGTGAGAGCAACAGAAAACTGGTGACACATTCCCTTTAAAGGGGTTATCCAATTTCTCAAAACCCCCCCACATGTGCCGGGCCCCTCACAGGTAATATACTTCCCCCCCTCCCCGTGCTGCTCCTGGTCCCCGCACCGCTGCTGCTCCTCCCTGTACACAGATGAAAACATCCGGTGTCGGGGGGGAGCAGCCAATGGCAGGCAGGAACGGGGATAAGCCTCCGTAGCGTCACCCGCGATGCTAGGGAGGCTCGCCCCCATCCCGACCTGCCATTGGCTGTTCCCCCACACCCCCGAATGTTTTCATCCGTGTACAGGAAGAAGCAGCAGCAGCGGTGGTGCGGGGAACAGGAGCAGCGAAGGGAGCGGGGTAAGTATATTACCTGTTTTTTTTTTAGAAATTGCAGAAACCCTTTAACTCTTCAACCATTTTAACTGTAATGGCTCATTCACACAAGCCCATTCATATCTAATAGACCATGCATCAGTTTGTGTTCACAGATCCATGTGCCCGATCCTCTCACAGATCCATGTACCCTTTATTTTCATGGCACTGAGGAAAAATAGAATGCCCATGAAAGGCATCCACTGTTTGTGGATCCAGAACCGGATACAGCCAAATGCATGAGGCGTTAATATGTGAAGACATCGCAAAAACCACAGACAGCTACGAGCGCAAAAACCTTGGCATAGGATAAAGTAGATATATGACAAATATTATATTATATCACATCTTATGTAAGACACAAGACACTAAGACAGAAACAAAATGCACTGGACACATAAAGCCGTTGCTTCTCTCTTTTTCTATTTTTTTTTTTTTTTTTCGTTTTGGTCAACTCCCCGGGTCCAGAACTTTATCAGAACCTCAGAAAAAAAAATCTCAAAGAAAATTAGTCTCTGGCTTATACTGTAGACAATTTTGTTCCTATGTGAGGGAAGTGTCTCAGTAGCCGAGCAGTAGTTACAGGCCGCCCCCATGTAATTGGTGGCACCGTATGATGTGAAAGTGCTACATGGTAAGGACAAATGTGATAGAGGTCAGAGTCGGCCATTCAGACAGACATTAGGGACACATTTCCAATCTGCACTACAGGACGGATATAAGGCTTGGCTATCTCCCAAGTTTCAATAAAAAGTCAAGACTATGACTCTAAAAGAGCCAATTCCAAAAGGAGGCACCAGCGAGATGTTCTCTTTCTCTGGGAGATACTATACCCTGGTTGCAAACTGCACTACAAATATGAGGCCTAGAGTCACCCATAGATAGTTGTAGGCAACCCTCTCTCCTGATTCCTTCATACACTTGAAAGCTCAGACAAATCTGCATGTGTTGGGGAGTAAGCGCAAGCCGTTTTTAACAGCATTTAGAGATATGCTTTACAGCAATCAAAAGGAACATAGAGGGGATTCAATGACTTCTATGGGAGAGTTTTCTATATATGCTCTGTGGTCTGTGCAGAGGTCACTGTACAGAGAGGGGGGTAGATAAGCTGCCTTACTTATTGCGAATGGTGATCCAGTGTTGGTTATCTAGAGGTGAGCAAATCGATTTGTAAGAAGTAGGGTTGTGTTACACAGCATCCCGATTTCTATCAGTGATATCTTTCTCTGTCCTTAACATACTGCTGTCATTTTGGTCTTGTATGACAGCGTGGACTGTCAGCGTTCATACAAGACCAGTTGCATGTTTCTAGCTGCTACCATTCAGGAAGCAGCAGCATCTAAATCAGCCCTCCCCCCTCCAGTCAGCTACTTTTCCCACTGATGGAGCTCCACTCTGGCAAAACAGTTATTATAAATAGGTCATTTTCTGATGACACGTTGCCTTTCAAGTAATTTTCTGGTATTTTACATAAAAACTACAATACCAGATAGAGAAGCATGGGCAGGAATATTCCTGCGCAGAGAAGAAGCTACGGGGTTATAGCAAGGAGGACAGACCCCCGGCAGTCACTCACTGATGGCCTATCCTAAGGCTATAAAATCTATATGAATGAAGAGTGCAGTTATTTTACCTCCTACTGGCGAATACAACTGAAATGTCTAGTTTTTGGGCTACGCTCCAGTGTCAGCTTACAATAAGCCTGACATTTCTGCTCATTAGAAAAGAGAGGGTTTTTTTTTTATTTCGATAAATCTTGATTATAGGTTAGTAAGGTTTAGTAGGTAAGTTGCACAGGTAGTTTTAGTAGAGTTAGGGTTGATTAACTATACCTGAAAAAGTGTCAAAGTAGAGAGTCTAGCTTCTGGAATTCAGCAATGAGAGAGTAGAGAAGCACACGTGTATATCAGATGTGGACACCGGACACAACAAGCTAATAACAAACTAAAAGACAAAGTGGAGGCTCCAAAACACAAGGGAAACAATAGCCTTTATAATACACAGTACGTCACAAGACAGAGTATTAGAGATTACATTACATACATGTAAAAAGAGACAGAGCGCTCAAGATGGAGACACATGCGGCACATGCACTTTACTAATGAGGAGGTCCAAACTAAGGCCTGCTGAAAGTGTAGGTACCAGAAACAGTACGGACGCCTCAGGACTCACATACACAAGGGGTTTTCAGTGATTTTGATACTGATGGTCTATCCTGAGGATAGATCATCAATATCAGATTGGTGGGGGTCAGACTCCCACCAGGCACCCCCGCTGATCAGCTGTTTGAGCTGAGGGGAATACCGAGCACAGCCACTATCCAACTGATGGAGCTGTCCTAGCTGAAGCTGTGAGGAGGCCGTGGCACTCGGCAACCTCGCCAATCTGATATTGATAACCTATTCTAAGGATAGGTCATCAATGAAGAAGGATAGGTCATCAATGTCACACACAGGACTGGTCACAGCAGGACAAGTCCACATCATGAAGAATCTTGACCCTCAGAATTTGGGGTTTCATGGTTTCTCCTCCAGATACCAGCCTAGGTCTGGGGTTCCAGGCTAACCACGTATTACACCAATCGTGACCATATATCAGTTGGTCACGTAGTTGAGAAGTTCACGGTCCAGATTAATGATGTCTAGGTGATGAAAGGAAGCAGGCCAGTGATTTGGACACCCCATCATCAGTGATTAGTAGCAGGACATGTACAAGAGGCTGATAGGTAGGCATGCAGCAGAGAACTCCAGGTTACTTACCTCCTGTAGCAGGTCGGCCTGCTCTATGGCTTTTAGAACATTTTTCTTTGAGGTCTCCTGGACTTCACCTCCCAAAAGAAATTCATCCAAAATAAAATACGCCTTCTCAAAATTAAAGATGATATCAAGTTCACACACCTGAAAACAAACCCAGTGTGGATAAGTAACACATCAACAACCAGAGGAACTGTAAACTATCTACTGGAAACACATGCTGAGCGAGAGCCAGGTCTGAGGGCCACACTTATGGTGCTGCAATAAACGTCTGCATGATCTATATTACAAATTTATAGCTTATTTAAGTTAAAGGGATTTCCCAGTTTGCATCAACATCCTTTAAAGGGAACCTGTCACGTCTCACACACATTAAAACTGCAGCAATTACCTCATATTAGTCATCAGTGTGATCCTAATGATGCCTTTATTACATTAATCTGATCCCCCAATCTTCATGGAAACGTTCTTTTATTCCCGAACAGCGCGCTCCCTGAAGTCAGCTTGAAGTCAAGGGGGCAGCGGCCTCCTTGCTTCAAGCCAGTAAAACACGCCCCTCTTTGCTCTGATTGACATCCCCTTTTGTGCCCGGGAGTGGTGCGCTCCTACGTGCTGCGCGATCCCGGCTCTTTTGCTCCAGTGATGAAGCTGAGGACCCGCGGGCGGACGTGTCTGCGGGCGGTCGGCTTGCGTGCATAGGAGAGGACGGGCGGGTGCACGCTCGCTGGAGCTGTCTGAGCCGGCAGAGTGTAGGAGCCGAGCCGGGATCGCGCAACAGGTAGGAGCGCACCGCTCCCTGGCACAAAAGGGGATGTCAATCAGAGCAAAGAGGGGCGTGTTTTACTGGCTTGAAGCAAGGAGGCCGCTGCCCCCTTGACTTCAAGCTGACTTCAGGGAGTGCGCTGTTCGGGAATAAAAGAACGTTTTCATGAAGATTGGGGGATCAGATTAATGTAATAAAGGCATCATTAGGATCACACTGACGACTAATATGAGGTAATGGCTGCAGTTTTAAATGTGTGTGGGGGACGTGACAGGTTCCCTTTAATATAATTATACATGAACGTAGCTGTAATTTTGCAATGTATTTCTTTTCTATTTATTGCTCCTATCTCCCCTTCTGGGTTGTGGTCACATGACCATGCAGCTCTTTCTTATTTCATGGGATGTCGATGGGCATGGCAGTCATAGGGGAGTTTCTATAAAACTAGCTGGGTGGGAGGGGCTATAAACCAGCTGCAGGAGCAATGGTAGAGGAAGGAGAAGTGCATCATGGGTTTGGTTGGATACAGCAACAGGAAGTGCTTCATACAGGAGGGAAACAAACCAAAGGGATTGATTTACATAGTGAAAACGAAGCAGAAGAGGTCTGGAAAAAGGATGTACATAAGGTAAGCAACTTAAAAAGCATAGTAATCCCGGAAAATCCTTTAACTGAGAAGTGGCTATATCTCTACATAAAATAGATGGCTAGTAAAGCAAGGATAATGCTTTTGAAATTTTTACACTAATACTATTATCAAAGGGAGTCTGTCACCTGTTTTTCACAAATATAACTGCCCCATAGAAGATTGCATACTCATCCCAGACATACCTGTGTGCACTTTGTGCCTTTATTCCATGTCCAGGAAAAGCACTTTTATTCTGCTGGAAAACAGCTTCTAAGTGCCCAGCTCTGCTGCTGCAAGTGTCCAAAGCAAACCAGACTGAAGAGGGGAGGGCTATTTTAGCTGCTCATATCTTGGGATTAGTGGCAGATAGAAAAATGGTTCTGACCTCCTTTGAAAGCTGGCATTCCAAGCTTTCAAATGGTACCAGAATCATAGCAGTATATCAGAAGATATAGCTGGTAGAAATTGAGTCGGGAGTGATTACAGTTCTTACTTTCACTTTCAGCTGGGCACTTGGGAGCTGCTTTTCAGCAGAATAAAAGTGCTTTTCCTAAAGGCATGAAGTGCACACAGGTATGTCTGGGATGTGTCTGCAATCTTCTGTGGGGCAGTGCTCTTAGTTATATTGGTGAAAATTAGGTGACAGACTCCCTTTACCATTACACTAACAAACATATTCTTCATTATGTCTGAATGTATTCTTGCACAGTGCTGCCATTGATTATACATCCTATAATAATAGGGACTTTCTGCACAGCGCTCACATGTAGAATATTTCCTCTAATCATAATGACTTCCTGCACAATACTGTCTACTGTTTTAGGAACCTAGAAAGGCAATAATTTGCACGGTGCAAGAATTCCCAAACACTGCTTCCCATGGCAGTAATATGTGCTCAACTAAAAATAGCCTAAAAATGCAAGCTATATCATAAACCTTAAAAATCGTCATATGTAGGGATTGCATTATCATAAAAAACAAAATTGGGCTGGATTTCCAAAATGTCGACTGAATGATGTGTAATGGATCTTTGTGACAGTATCCCCCCGATCCAATAATTCTCTGATATTGTTTGTGTAACTCCAAGACCGGCAGTAGGAATAAAAGGTGAAAGTGATCACATTCAGCTCATGCACCACTGCGACAGGAAATAATAACCTATCTGTGACAAGAAACAGGAAGGAGCCGGCCCTAAATTACATATTTTACATTCTCTTGAAGTTTTAATGAGAAAGCCACTCGCCATACTCGGTATTTAAAATGCTGCAATTAGACTCACACTGCCAAAATACTTGTCCAAAAGCTCCACGTAGCGGTGAATTATTTCCAGGGTGATAAGTTCATTGTCTTGGTCCTCAATGGCGCAGCAGAAGTAAAGGCTGGCGTACCTGAAAGGAAATATAGTTTTATCAGGGATGGATTTTAAAAGGGCCGCAGAGAGCTGAGAGCAAAGCTGTACAAGGCTGGCACAAGGATTCACGGACAACCGGGGACCCAGGATTGATCATCAGGCATGATCATGATCTCAGAACTATTCATAAGAACCACCCTCTGAGGAAAGGCAGAAGTTACCTTCTTGAAGGAGTCCTTCAAACTCCATACAGGGCTGCATAGGTGGAAGAGGCACCATGTTCATCACCACTCCCTACCTTTGGAGTCCACACAAGAGGACCAAATTCTAAGGCACTATTCACATAATCATTTCTTTGTCCTCCGTATGGGCAAAAATAGTGCTGCCTAAAGCTACTTTTGCTGACAAAAACATCAGAATTGCAAAGGAAATCTGCCGGATCCCTTCGCAGGTTATCAGGAAACGAAATTGCTCCAATATGCTTGAATGTTACCTCACTGACAGACTGAGCACTTAAAGAGGACCTGTCACCGCTCCTGACATGTCTATTTTAATAGCTTCATGCATTCCCCATGTAATAACAATTCTGGAACATCTATTCTTATGGCTTTATGTTGTGTCATTCCTTTATTATTCTTGCTAGAAGTTATGAATGAATTGCTAGCAGTCTGCAGTAAGGGTACAGAGGGGAGGTAACCAGTTAAGGGGGTGTGTACCTGCTCAGTTTGAAAATGGCAGCACTGATTGGCTAGAGTCAGTCTATGCAGGTACACACCCCCAACTTGTTACCTCCCCTCTGTACCCTTACTGCAGACTGCTAGCAATTCATTCATAACTTCTAGTAGAAATAATAAAGGAATGGCACAACATACAAAGATAAGAATAGATGCTCCAGAATTGTTATTACATGGGGAATGCATGAAGCTATTAAAATGAGCATGTCAGGAGTGGTGAAAGGTCCTCTTTAAATTGGCTCCGGAAAAAAACTAACAAAAACTAAAAGTCAGCCCAAATGTTGTAGGAGGGTAACAATTGGCAAGAGGTGAGGCCGGTAATACCACAGTGCAGCACAAAATACCACCCCGAAAAACCAAATACCACAGCGCAGCACAAAATACTGCGTCCCCCGCTGCAGTATTCAATTGTATCACCTTCCTGAAGATGGCGATACAGTTGAATTTAGAAGGACACCTGCGATCACAAGCCGTGCGCATAAGTACCTGAGGCTCCTACAGTAATTAATGCTGACAGCATCAGATTGTTATGTACGCGGCCGGCAGACATAAGGAGGGCTTAGACGCCCCTCTTTGCATCATCTCACTGGGAAATTTAGGAAACCATAATGGTACGGCCCATGTTTCACTATCCAACAAGGTAGATATGTTCAGGGTTCTAAGACAGACAAGTGAAAGCAATGATGTGTATAGTCACCCAGCTTTCCTAGAGAGAAGAAAAAATAGTCACATTTTTAGAGTTTTCTTATCTTGAAGGGGTTCTCCGTGTTGGGCAACCCTTACTTTGTAGACGTGTCCTTTAACAATGATCTGATTTTAAAGTGTCCCCCTGTTGGGCCCTTCAGTGACAGGTTGTAATCTGTGGGGAAACCAGGAAGCAAGTATTCAATTTTCCTGCAGCGCCACCACAGGAAAAATCAGTCATTACACATTGGCTTGAGCGTGTAATGCAGGACAGGACAATTATTTCCCTTTTGTCAAAAGATGATGATCCTGAACAGAGGACCCCCCTCTGCTAACTCATAATTGTGTGTCAAGTTTTTAGCATCCCCATCCACAGGAATAACTAGCTGATCGCAGTCCAACTTCTGGGACCCCCACGATTACAAGGGGGGTCCGGTTCGTACATGCAAGGGGGGTTGCAGGTCGTACATGCACCCTGCTGCTCCACTCATTCTCTATGGCAGCGCTATAGTTGGCTATCTCAGGCGCTCCATAGTGAGTGGCAGTGCGCATGCACGATATGCCGCTTCATCAAAACGTAGGAACGGGACACTCAGCAATCAGCTAGTTACCCCTCCCTTGTTCTGTGGATAGAGGATAACTTAAAAACTTGGAAGTTAAAGAAGAACTCCCGACAAAAATTTTGTTCCGTGTCCTGCTAGAAATGTACATGATGTAATCTGTAGTTAATGTCATTTTCTTACCAGTGTCTGAATTTTTGACTTCTATCATCCTGAAGTTTCTTATCTGTGCCATGTGACCAGCAATTAGACCCACCAACTCACACATAGACTTATGTGTGGACAGGAAGTCTAATTCTCTATGTATTCCTATTAGACTGAAAGTGAGGCTCCCATAGGAATGAATAGAGCAGTTACTGGCTTTCTGTCCTGGGTCAGTTGGAGGTCAGGGAGTTGGTCACATGACCCAGCTACAATAAGAAGAGGTTTTTACTCACAGAAACAGTCACTGATAAGAAAATGACAATCACTACAGATTATATCATGCACCTTTCTAACAGGTCAGAGAATAAAAATTTTTGCGGGAGTTCTTCTTTAACTACTGATGACCTATCCTCAGGATAGGTCATCAGTATCTGATCGTGGGGGTCCGACACCCGGGACCCCCGCCAATCAGCTGTCTGAGAAGGTACCGGCGCTACTGTAAGTGCCGAGGCCTTCTCTCAGTTTTTCCTAGGCCAGTGAGGGTTGTGTTCATTGGTCACGTGGCCTAGAACCGGTTCTGCTCCATCCATGTGAATGGGGCTAAGCGCAATACCAAGCATAACCGCTGTACAATGTACGGCGCTGTGCTTGGTGAGCTGAGAGAAGGTAGCGGCACTCATGGGAGCGCCGGTACCTTCTCAAACAGCTGATCGGCAGGGGTGCTGCGTGTCGGACCACCATCGATCAGATACTGATGACCTATCCTGAGGATAGGTCATCAGTAGTTAACTCCTGGAAAACCCCTTTAAGGTACATGAAAATGGGTTTTCTTTATCTGAAGAACCCCTTAAAGGGACCCACTGTATAAACAGGGGTCTGTATAAATGAGAATACAGGGGAGCTCATGCTCTGTGCCTCATTAATCTCACTAATTCCGTAAAATGCAGAATACATGTAGTCCAGAAAAATATCTGTGTGTCTGTTTCTAGGAAGCAGGTGCAGGGTAAGATGAAGGAGCTGTAGACGGCGGGTTAGAAGAAGCTGTCATACACCCATTACACTGTAACCTTTCCAAATCTGTCAGCCGCTGCATTGCTATATAATTACTGACACTTAAAAAGAGAAATCTACTAAAAGCCCGTCCCTGATTGAAGACTCTTGGAGCTGATCCATGCACCGATGCTGCAGCGTCTTAGCCGCCTCTCCTCGCTCGCTAACCATTGTACTATTAAACTCACACTGCCAGTACATTATTCCTGAGCCGCTGTCACCGAGCAGACAGACACGTAGCAGCGGCGAGGCCCGTGGGGAAGCAGTTCAGGTTTGAGGAGATGATAATTAGGAACTTTTGTTGAGTGCTCCTCAGCGATTCCAATAAACCCTCTATCTACTCTACAAAGGGGAGATCTTGTCTCATTCAGAAGAAGTGCTATTATGTCCCATTAGTGCAATTAAGACTCACCGAAAATAGAGAAAATGGCACAAAAGTACAACTCACTCTTGAGAGGAGACAATATTAAGAAACGCAAGGGAACAAACCAAGCTGAGGGGCAAAATCTAGCCAAATAATCAACAACATTTCCAAAATCCAGATATTCCAGCCTCAAGATGAAAATGCTAAAATATTTAAATGGCTGATCCCACAAATCTAAAACTCACTAATCTGGAGGACTTTCTTCCCTTTCTGAAGGAGGTCAGCAGCGCATAGGAGACGGGAAGGAGTAATTAATTGTTAATGGGGTTTTCTGACTTACATATATATTTGGATAGATCATCAGAATCTGATCGGTAGGGTCCGACACCTGGGACGCCCGCTGATCAGCTGTATGAGAAGGCCGTGATGCTCCTGTGATCGCCGCAGCCTTCTCGCAGTTAACCCTATGCCAGTGACGTCGCGCTCATCGGTCACGTGGCCTTAAAGTGTGAAGATGTCGTTTCTGATCATTTGAATTCAATTTTGTATCTGTTCGTTGAAATTTCATTTCAAGACCTGTGAAGGCAGATGCAAAGGAGTAAGGGGCCGTTCAAAAATGCAGATCCGCAATACCATGGATGCCGCCCGGCGCGTGTTCCGCAATTTGAAATGCCCTAGTGACTGGCCTCAGTGGTGATGTGATCACAAGCATGTGACCCTGCCCATGGCCAGCCAGATGTAAGTAGCACGGGAACTGGAAGATGGAGACGGCAGGGGCAGCGCGGAGGAGGTAAGTATGTATCCTCTGTTTCAGGAGCCAGGCTGCGAGCGCTTGATAAAAAATTATTATTACCAGAAAACGTTTTTAATAATGGGAATTACAAAAGACGATAAATAACAAGGCAATACCTTCTATTAACCACCCACTTACTGTATGCTTTAATACATACAAGGAAACACTACAATCACATGGAGAATGTCTATGCCACACAGTACCAGATTAAAGGGGTTATCCAAGACTATAAACTGCCCCCCCATATGCCGAGCCCGCCACACTGAATATACTTACCTGCTGCTTCTCCCTGTGCACAAATGAAAATATTCAGTGTCGGGGGGAGCAGCCAATGGCAGGCAGGGAGAGGGACGAGCCTCCCTGGCATCGCGGGTGCCGCTAGGGAGGCTCGTCCCCGCCTGCCATTGGCTGCTCCCCCCCACCGGATGTTTTCATCGGGGAGAAGCAGCAGCAGCGTGGACCAATAGCAGCGTAGGGAGTCGGGTAAGTATATTCCATGTGAGGGGCCCGGCATATGGTGGGGCAGTTTATAGTATTGGATAGCCCCTTGAAAGGGTTTTTTTCGGGAATTAGGTCACTCATATCAGACTGCTGAGGGGTCCAACACCTGGGACCCACTAATCGGCTGTACTGAGTAGGTGCCAGCTCCATAAACTATACTCTCCCAGTCACTTCAATAGGTGCTGAGCTGAAGTACTCTTGGTGTGGTCACAAAACAGTGTCTCTGGTTCCATCAACTGCACAGCTTCAGGCTGCCCCACACAGCTGATCGGCAGGGGCGCTGGGTATCAGACCTTCCCATTTTTGATATTGATGAGGAGAGGCCAACAATATGTAAACACCAGAAAACCCCTTTTATATTACCATAGTGAGCCCAAACAACACTGTCAGACTGCTGCCTACATATGAATGATGCTCAAATTGCCTTTCTATACATTAGGGCAAATGTGGGATCAGAGACGAATTCTCTGGATGCCCAGGTCCTTAGGGCAAGGAATGCCCCCTTTAGTATTGATCTATGATGTGCCCTTGTGAACTCGCACACCTCTATCAATTTCAACAAACATATAAAATATATAAAAGTTTTCCATATCTGAAATCTCGATTGCTACAATAGTAACGTGATTGTAAGGGAAATCACGGCTTTACGTGGGTGAATCTTTTATGTTCTCCATACAGTATATTAAATGAACATATTGTGTGTGGGTGTGTGTATAGATAGTTAGATAGATGTACATACATATACACAATCATTGACAAAACAAAATAATACACCCAGATTGAAATCGGGTGTATTATTTCACAAAACTCGGCACGCAGTTATGTCTCAGAGATATGTAGAGGATTACAGGTGAGGTCTGATTAGACATTGAGAGGGCATAAACGTGCTTCCTCTGCTGCCCTATAAAAAGGCTTTCAGAGGCTACTTTTGGGTAGTGTACCTCTTGGTTAGAGATTGTGACTGCTACATATGCCTCTATGACTCACTAGAAGACAATTTGTCCAGTTGTTAGACTTTGAGAGGGGGCATATCACTGGACTGACGGAAGCAGGATGGTCATTTCGGAAAATTGCCTGCCATCTAGACCGTTCTGACATAGATTTTAGGAGGTGCACACACACAGACACATACATACAGAGTGAACAGGCCTTGGCCAGCTCAGACACACAATCAGTAGAGAGGATGGTTTGATCTGACGACAAGCAGGAGAAGCTCTAAGTTTTGTTATTCACCATCCAGACATAAGTGACATCTTCATTACACACCACTATCTCCACCCGCGCCATTTCCAGGTGCTTAGCAGAAGGAAATTTGGTCTCATGGCGCCCATTACATTTCCTGCCGTTGCCTTTGTTTGCAGTGGTGTCATGAATGAGAAACCTGGACTGTTACAGACTGGAATAGCTTAGTCTTCAGTGATAAAAGCAGGTTCTGTTTAGGATCTAACAACGGACAGGTTCAACTATGGAGGCCTCGTGGTGAGTGCCTCAATCATGTCTTTGCCATGGATCAGATGTAAATTGCAGAATTATTCAAATTTCAAGTCAGATATAATTTTCGTGGTCATCAAGCAAAAAGTTGCATAATTAGGGCTGGCAGGATTTAAAACTGACTAGGGCTAGGTTCACACTTCAGTTACTTGGTCAGTTATTTCTATCAGTAAGGGTGCATTCACACAACTGTATAAATGGATCGGCATCCCATTCATTTCAATGGGGTCACAAAAGATGTGGACAGCACACCATGTGCTGTCCGCATCCGTTGTTCTGTTCTGCGATGCTGCAAATAATATAGAGCATGTCCTATTCTTGTCCACAACCACACAAGAATAGGCATTCTCTATATAGCGCTGGCCATGTGTGGTCCGCAAATTGCGGAATGCACACGGCCGGTATCTGTGTTTTGCAGACCGCAAAACACTTACGGTCATGTGAATGTAGCCTTATTGTGAGCCAAAACCAGTAGTGAGGTCTCCTCAGAGATCAGGTGTAATGATTTGATCTGCTCCTGTTCTGTGGTTTTGCCCCGCACCTGGTTTTGGCTCACAGTAACTGATGGAAATAACTGACAAATAACTGAAGTGTGAACTCGGCCTTAGGGCTCATGCACATGCACGTATGTAATTTGCGGTCCGCAAATCACGGTTCAGCAAAAAATACATATGGCGTCCGTGTGACATCCGTATTGCATCCGTTTATTTGCTTATCCAGTGTAACAATGCCTGTTCTTGTCTGCAAAACTGACAAGAATAGCACGTTCTATCTTTTTTGTGGGGGCGCGGAACGGGCATATGGGTGCAGACAGCAACGGGTCCGCATCCTATCTGCAAAAAAAAATGGAACGCACACGGAAACAAAATAAGTTTATGTGCATGAGCGCTTACAGAAACAATCCCAGAAAATCATCCCTTCCGTTAGTAATTGTG
The DNA here is from genome assembly GCA_900303285.1 of Rhinella marina. Lineage (NCBI taxonomy): Eukaryota > Metazoa > Chordata > Amphibia > Anura > Bufonidae > Rhinella > Rhinella marina. The sequence continues at coordinate 41,528 of ONZH01003613.1, read as the reverse complement.
ATCAGATAAAAAGTAAGTCATAGTACCATAGTTTATAAGGCCGAAAAGTTCTGTTCCAGTTCAGTCCATTGCCTGTTTTCCTAAAAGTTGATCCAGAGGAAGGAAAAAACCCTGTGAGGTAGAAGCCAGTTTTCCCCACTTTAGGGGAAAAAAATTCCTTCCCAACTCCAATCAGAATAACTCCCTGGATCAACGACCCCTCTCTAGTAACTATAACCTGTAATATTATTACCCTCCAGAAATACATCCAGGCCCCTCTTGAACTCTTTTACTGAACTTACCATCACCTCCTCCTCAGGCAGAGAGTTCCATAGTCTCACTGCTCTTACTAAGTCAAATGAATTATTCCCGAATTTTCCTACATAATTTTGTCCTTCTGTTATACCACAGGACTGACTATCCAAAACCTACCGCTTCTTAGGTGCGGAGCAGAAGTCTCTGTACGTAACTCTATGAAAGGTCCCGGCCAGTCACAAGAATGGGGGCCTTGTTCCCTCGTTTGAACGAGCAGCAGACACGAATGCACATCCGCCGCTCCATTCAGGTCTATGGGACAGACAGAGAAAGCTTAGTGCAAGTGCTCAGCTATTTCCGCCAGCCCCATAGAGTTGAATAGCGCAGCAGCACTCATCTAACACTCCATTTAAATAAGAAAACAAGGGCCCCAAGTTGTCAGACCCCCACCAATCAGACACTCAGCCTCTACATAAGGAACAACCCTGTAATTGCACAGCTATTTACTCAATGTACTTACTGGTCAATCAATAAAAAATGTTTCCCATGGTGTTCCTCTAAAAGAGTTTTCCCACTATACACTTACATACACTTATATATTTCCCATTATACACTTTTCAGAAATATGATCACTAGGACCAGAATACATTCCCATTCCTGGGTTTAACTCCTTAAAGAGGACCTGTCACCACTCCTGACATGTCTGTTTTAATAGCTTCATGCATTCCCCATGTAATAACAATTCTGGAACATCTATTCTTATGTCTGTATGTTGTGCCATTCCTTTATTATTTGCACTAGAAGTTATGAATGAATTGCTATTTGTCTTCAGTAAAGGAACAGAGGGGAGGTGACCAGTTGGGGGGGGGTACCTGCACAGTCTGAACATGGCCGCACTGATTGGCTAGAGTCAGACTGTGCAGGGACACACCCCCAACTGGTCACCTCCCCTCCCCTCCCTCCCCTGTTCCTTTACTGAAGACAAATAGCAATTCATTCATAACTTCTAGTGCAAATAATAAAGGAATGACGCAACATACAGACATAAGAATAGATGTTCCAGAATTGTTAGTACGTGGGGAATGCATGAAGCTATTAAAACAGGCATGTCAGGAGTGGTGAAAGGTCCTCTTTAAGGACTAAATTATTTCCGTTTTTTCACTTCCTGCCTTCCCAGGGCCATAGCTTTTTTTTTTTTTTTTTCAGTTCAGAGGATATGTTTTTAGTGAGACAGGTTGCATTTTCTAATGGCACCATCATATGATGTAGTGGGAAGCTGGAAAAATGGAGTCGAATTGGGGGGAAAAAAACACAATTTTTTTTGGTGTGTGTGTTTTAATACTTGAAAATAAATGATGGTTTCTTTGCATTGCCATTTTGCAGGGTGACCTGTGCTTTTCATTGATACTATTTTGCAGTGTGTATGACTTTTTGATCATTTTTTATTCAAATTTTTTGGGGGAGGGGAAGCAACAACAACAAAAAAAAACAAACACAGTGAATCGACAATTAATTTTTTTTTACGGCATTCACCATATGGGATAAATACATTTATATTTTAATAAGTCCGGCATTTTGGGACACAGAAATGTCTATGATCTTTATTTTTTTATTGTTTATTTTTAATATCGGGACTAGAACATCTGATTGGATTTCCCTTAGACAGCAATGAATTACTATGGAGGGCTCCCTAGGAACAATGCTGTGGCAGCTGTCAGATCCTTCAGAGGGTCTGAGGCTGCCACAACAACTTAACAGCTCCCTAGATCTTGGCGCGAGAGAGCAATTTGGGCCCCAGGAATGCAGAGCTGACATGGTTTCACCGCTCAGATTCCGTGATCACAATTGGCTATACCATCTGAGGGGTTTGTGATCAGCAATACCTTCGATTGCAGGCATTGCCTCCGAGTGTCTGCTGTTTAACACAGCAGTAATCCCACAGCTATGGGGCTCACTTAGTTTCGGAGTGGGCACTATGTTTAACACCCGGACATGTACAGAAGTCGCTTTAACCTGTGCTAGAATATGAGTAGGACTGGTTAACTCCTCTTACAGAGCTGCCTAGGGAAGTAAGGGTGTGGGGCGTCACTACACTGCTCTACAATAGATGGTAATGATGTGATCCTGCCTATGATGCGCCATCATGGCTGAGCAGCCTGACAGGAAAACTCACCAATATGTAGTATAGGCAAGTGCCACAGCATAGTGTGTAGTGAGGTTCCCATCTCACCCCCCTAGGCAGCTCCACAAGTGGAGGCCACCAGTCCTACTCACATTCTAGGACAGGATGTTGGCAGCCATTTTAAATCATTCCCGGAGAGGGTTAAGGGGTCAGATAATCACAATTGTATGGCATATCTAACCAATATGGTGGGAACCTCCTTATTATTTATTCCATTCTTTCGACGTAATGGCATATCACTAGGATATGCCATTGCTTTATGATTGTGTGGGTAGAACCACTGGGATCCCCACCGATCCAGAGAATGAAGGAGAGGCAGCGTTGCTCTAGCAATGTGTCCATTTCCTTACTTCCATTTCTGTCTGCACAGCCTGGTGGCCATGGGAAAAATTACAAGAGGACCAGCACTAACCCAGCATCCTCATTCTCTGGAACAATTGGGGATCCCAGAAGTGGTGCCAATACTTTATAAGATGGAGAACCCCTTTGGTGAATATAGCTGAGATAACGTACAATATAAAAGAAATATTAGAGAAGCCCTAAGCACGTAAGCCGCAGAACATATGCTCCAGTTAAAAATGCAAGTCACATATTGTGACCTCTTTACGCTCGCATTATATGCCAATCTGCCAAGATCCATCTCCTATTGCAGCAACATAACTACAGTATAGTCATCGTCTCTGACAGCAGAAGACGTGAGCATGTCACAGCCCATCTGCCACCAAGACGGCGACGTCTGCATAACTAGATTAGCATTAAAAAATGACAACATGGACGAGACGGATTCTGAAAAAAGAAATCTAAAACAAGAAGACAATCCCAGATGGTTCATGTTTTATATTAGAAACGAGGGGGATTAAAGAGAGTAAAAAGCTGCTTCAAACACAAGACAAGAGGATATAAAGCATATAGTATAAAAAAAAAAAAAAGAGAGGATAAAAGTATACAACAGCCAAAGAGTTAAAGGCGTTGTCCCTCCTCTATGTGCAGCTCCTGTTCTGGAAGACTTGATCAGTCCTCATATTACATGGACAGTCAATACTGGGAAATTTATCCCTGGCTGCCGCTTCCCCCAACAAACATCTGATTCTGCTAGGAAAACTGGGAGCTGGATGAAGGACCATCAGCTGATCACCTTGGTGTACACATGGATTCATTTTTTGCAAGTCCGTTCCTTTTCAGTTTGGACTCATTTTGAATGTTCTTATATTTGACTGAAGGGCGGACTGGGAACTTAAAGTGGCCCTGGAGCGAAAACTAAAAGTGGCCCCAAGTTGTAGGTGGGTCCAGGTTGGCAGAAGGTGGGCCAACACAAGAAGGCAGGGCCAACAAGTATTGTGGTGCAGCAAATATCCAGCCCCAGAAGAACCAAACACCATAATGCAGCACAAGATAGCACTGCCCCAGCCGCAGTATTCAACTGGACATCTGTCCTGAGGACTGTGATATAGTTGAATTCAAGAGGACACATGCTGCTGCAAAAGTACCTAATGCTCATAGCATTAATTAATGCTGAGAGCATCAGATTGATATAAAACTGGCCATGAGGGGCTCTGGGGGGCCCCTGGTCATCAGCCCACTGGGCAATTTCCCTGTTGGGTCTATGGTCAGTCCACCCCTGATCTGACTTCACCAGTGCTCCTGTCACGTCAGTTAGAATGGTTTGCCTAAAGCACATTTCATATAAAAAGCCAAAAAAAATCCATAAAATGTGTAAAACCAGGCTAAAAATGTACATGAAGTCAGTGTACTAAATGATGTCTTGTCTGATGCAACTGTCTTTGTAAACCCGATTTAGTTTTCAATACCATCTGCAGTGTTCAGTCACTTACATACTACATATCATCCCACACAGCACATCCATGTACTCCAAATATCACCTCACATCTGCTTGGGCACATGCACTCACTCCTGTTCTGATCTGCCATTACCTTTATCTTTATATACAGTAATGGAGGGAAGGAAAAACTGTTTAATAAGATAGAGTCTTGTAAAATCAGCAAAAAGCAACTGTGAGGGCTACCGTGTGAGAGCTACTGTGTGAGGGCTACCGTGTGAGAGCTACTGCGTGAGGGCTACCATGTGAGAGCTACTGCGTGAGGGTTACCGCGTGAGAGCAACCGTGTGAGGGCTACAGTATGAGGGCTACTGCGTGAGGGCTACTGCGTGAGGGCTACTGCGTGAGGGCTACTGCGTGAGGGCTACTGTGTGAGAGCTACTGCGTGAGGGCTACTGTGTGAGAGCTACCGTGTGAGAGCTACTGTGTGAGGGCTACCGTGTGAGAGCTACTGCGTGAGGGCTACAGTGTGAGGGCTACTGCATGAGGGCTACCGTATGAGGGCTACTGCGTGAGGGGTACAGTGTGAGGGCTACTGCGTGAGGGCTACAGTGTGAGGACTACTGTGTGAGGACTACTGTGTGAGGACATTCAGGGACAGATGCCATGAATATCAGTGACTGGAAAGGCCACTTAACATATTTTCGGACTGCCAGCTTCCACATTCAGGTAAACTATCACTTTGACAAAGTCTGTGACTTCACCTCTAAGTGGACTTTTGGATTATCTAAAGTGCTAAATACACAGCACTATACTGCTATCGGCTGCTCTCAGGGATGAAGTGTAATATTTTGGCACGTTATATATTAGTAAATGAAAGCTCTTTTGGTGCTTATACCGTGTAAAGGTAGTTAGTAATAAACTTAAAATCGTAAAATCAGCAAAAAGAGACTGTGAGGGCTAGAGTGTGAGAGCTACTGCGTGAGGGCTACCGCGTGAGAGCAACCGTGTGAGGGCTACTGCGTGAGGGCTACACTGTGAGGGCTACAGTGTGAGGGCTACCGTGTGAGGGCTACCGTGTGAGGGCTACCGCGTGAGGGCTACTGCGTGAGGGCTACACTGTGAGGGCTACACTGTGAGGGCTACACTGTGAGGGCTACCCTGTGAGGGCTACTGCGTGAGGGCTACCGTGTGAGGGCTACCGTGTGAGGGCTACTGCGTGAGGGCTACTGCGTGAGAGCTACCGTGTGAGGGCTACCGCGTGAGGGCTACTGTGTGAGAGCTACAGTGTGAGGGCTAACGTGTGAGGGCTACTGCGTGAGGGCTACTGTGTGAGGGCTAACGTGTGAGGGCTACTGCGTGAGAGCTACTGCGTGAGGGCTACTGTGTGAGGGCTACCGTGTGAGGGCTACCGTGTGAGGGCTACTGTGTGAGGGCTAACGTGTGAGGGCTACTGCGTGAGGGCTAACGTGTGAGGGCTACTGCGTGAGGGCTAACGTGTGAGGGCTAACGTGTGAGGGCTAACGTGTGAGGGCTACAGTATGAGTGCTACCGTGTGAGGGCTATCATGTGAGAGCTACCTGGTGAGGGCTACCGTGTGAGAGCTACCGCGTGAGGGGTACAGTGTGAGGACATTCAGGGACAGATGCCATGAATTTCAGTGACTGGAAAGGCCACTTAACATATTTTCGGACTGCCAGCTTCCACATTCAGGTAAACTATTACTATGACAAGGTCTGTGACTTCACCTCTAAGTGGACTTTTGGATTATCTAAAGTGCTAAATACTCAGCACTATACTGCCTTTGTAAACCCGATTTAGTTTTCAATACCATCTGCAGTGTTCAGTCACTTACATACTACATATCAACAGCACATCCATGTACTCCAAATATCACCTCACATCTACTTGGGCACATGCACTCACTCCTGTTCTGATCTGCCATTACCTTTATCTTTATATACAGTAATGGAGGGAAGGAACTGTTTAATAAGATAGAGTCTTGTAAAATTAGCAAAAAGCAACTGTGAGGGCTACTGTGTGAGGGCTAACGTGGACTTTTGGATTATCTAAAGTGCTAAATACTCAGCACTATACTGCTATCGGCTGCTCTCAGGGATGAAGTGTAATATTTTGGCACATTATATATTAGTAAATGAAAGCGCTTTTGGTGCTTATACCGTGTAAAGGTAGTTAGTAATAAACTTAGCATCTCTTTAAAGGGGTTATCCAAAGTTTAAAACATGCCCCCAATGCCCGAGCCCCTCATACAGATTATATTTCCCCCGCTCCCCAGCACCCGCGTCGCTCCTGATCCCCACACGGCCGCCGCTACATCTCCCAGTCATGCGGTTCAAAACATCCGGCAACAGGGGGAGCAGCCAATAGGAGGCCACTATGGTGACAAATGTCACCCGCGATGCTAGGGAGGCTCACCAACGTTGTGTCCTGCTATTGGCTGCTCCCCCCCATCGCCGGATGTTTTGATCCGAGCGATGTGGAGATGGAGCGCCGGCTGCGCGCGGATTCAGATTGATGCAGGTGTCGGGAAGAGGTATAAGTATAATGTATACGAGGGGCCAGGGCATTGGGGGTTCATCATAGGGACTAGATAACCCCTTTAAAGGGTCTGTCCCATTTCAAACATTTAACCCGGGTATCCACAGGATAGGGGATACGTGTCTGATCGGCGGGGGGTGGGCACGTGAGTGCTGGCAGTCCTATAGAGTTGAATGCAACTGCAAAGCACAGGCATGTCCACAGCTCCATTCAAACAGGGGAACAGAGAGATCCTATTTTAGTGATCGGCCCAGCGCCAGCAGTTATCAGACACTTATCTCCAGATAGTACTTGTAAAATTTACACAGACATAAACATTTAGGTATAAACAGATACTGGAACAGTTCTCGCTACAATAACAGATTGGATCATTTTGGTTGTTGGTAAAAGGGTTGTGATTGGGGGAAGGGGTGCGCTGACTGATGGGAGCCCCTCGGATCCAGAAAATAACAAGTCTCAGGTCTCCTTACTCAGTGGAGAAATGTCCGGGCATGTGCAGTCACTCCCTACAGAATTCAATAGATTGACTGGAAAATCCCTTGGTCTCATAAACAGTGATTTTAAGAAAAAAATAAAATGCTGCAAAACCAGAAATGGATTCAAAAGGAATGGTAATTATATTAGAAGGACTTTTACTATCCCTCACTGATGGATCCACTTCTTGCTTTAGCGGAAAAAAAAAAAAGCCATCAGACGTTGCATCAAAAACTGCAGCCTAAAACTCTGGAGTGCTTAGTAACTAGCAACTTTTAAAGGGGTTCTCCGGACTACATATATTAATGACCTACCCTCAGGATAGGACATCAGTATCAGTGGGGGTCTGACATCTGGTATCCCCACCAAACAGATGTTTTCGACGGCCATGGCATCAGAGACTATACCGTGTACAGAAATGGAGGCAGACGGCTCCATACACCATGTAGTGGTCATACTGGGGTACTGCAGCTCAGTTCCCATTCAAATGAATGCGGGTTGATTTTCAGTAAGCCGGCGCCGAAAACTACACATTGTACAAAGCCCCCTGCCTCCTCTGTACACTGTAAGTTTCCGGTGCTTTCCGACACCTAGCACTCTCACCGATCTGATCAGTTGTCATTATCTGTAACCCTGAGAACTCTTTTAAGCAGATCTACTTTATATCTTTTTGTAGGTGTTTAAAGGGGTATTCTCATCTGAGATAATGGGGGCATATCGCTAGGATATACCCCCACTGTTTGATAGGTGCGGGTCCCACAGCTATCTCCTAAACTGAGCTTTGAAAGTGGTAGAGGGTGCACTGCACATGTGCAGCCGCCTTCCATTCATTTCTATGGTGCCGCCAAAATTAGCGGAGCGCTGGCTCGGCTATGTCCGTCGGGCCCACAGAAGCGAATGGGAGCGGAGGCCGGTCATGCACGGGGTGCTCCCATTCACTTCTATAGGGAGAGCGCTTGGTGGTGGCCAGACCGGAGTCCTCCAGCCACTGCTTTAGCCCACTCCGTTCTCGATATAGCGAGTGGGACCCGCAATGGGGACATATCCTAGCGATATGCCCCCATTGTCTCAGATGAGACAATCCCTTTAAGATATTTTACCAGTAAAAAAAAAATGCACAGCTGAAAATATGCTTGCAAAGCTGATTTCCAGCAAAAACTCACGCTGCCGTGGTTCTGGGTCACACCTTAGATGTTCTGGGCCAACGGACCAGATTTCTACAGGTCGATTACTACAGATGTGGCATAGTTCAGATCGGCTGAACCATTGGCGGAGGTCTTCGAAAGCAAATTCATTACGGTAATTAGATTAAGAAAAATAAATAAATCCGGCTGAACCATTGGCGGAGGTCTTCGAAAGCAAATTAATTACAGTAATTAGATTAAGAAAAAAAAACCTTACAAACTAAATTAAAGGCAAAGTGTGAATTTCAAAAGCCTGTCAATCACTATCTTGTATTCATGAGAAGCCTTAGGGGGTTGCAGCTACTGCCGAGTGTGATTTCTCAGCAAGCCCGCTACCTATTAGATGCAACATAGGCAAGGAACACGTCCATGGACGAACGTGTTCAAAGGCATTCGCACAATATACCACAGATAGGAAGACACAATGGCCTGCTGGTTAATTAGCATGTCCTACAGGCCTAGTGCGGCTCCAAGGGGTTAATGTCAGGGATAAGAAGGGAGGGAGAGGGGGGAGTGGGATCCACCTTTTGTAGACAATCTTCAGGTCCCTCCATTCCAGGAAGCTGCACATTTTCGGTTTTCGGGCTAATACAGTCTGGACCAACTCCCTGGTAATCTTCTTCTTCTCCTTGTCAGACAGCGGCACATACCACTTCTGGAGCCGCAGCTTCCCCTGACGGCTGAAGAGTAACATAAACTGCATCTGTGGATAGAAGAAAGCGTTAAAATACGGCAAGAGGGGATCCTCGCCGTATGACTACCCCCTCAGCATGCTCCCAACTAGGCACAGTTTCAAGCAAATCAATAGAAATCAATAAAAGATTCATGACTTGTCTTCCGAGAGGCATGGTTCCTCCGGTACCAGGGACCTGATGTCGGGCTGGATGTGAATGAGATCTGGGACGTGCAGAGCTTTTATTTCTCCATCACAATGGGGAGGTTGTTCAGACGCTTATCTGCATGCATAGCTTTGGCAAAATCCCAGATACAGCCCTGTGACACACGTGAGGAGGGGAGTGATGATGGTGGGAGTTACTATGCAGAAAGAGAGAAGGCACACAGGGGGGTCACCCGACCAGTGAGGAGGCACTGGCACAACGCGGATATGATGTGTCACCGCCACGCTGCCAAGGATTCCTCGCTGGGTGTTTCCTATCGTCTCCGCATTGTAAGTAGGTTGTGTTTCCACACACTGCAGGGGGAATCTCGGCGCGTCAGGCAATCAGCCATGGAGAACGCGGCTGAGAAGACGAGAGCAAGGAGTGGCTGCTTTATTTCTTGAGAAGGAGAAAACTTTGCAGGTTTACAGGGTGAAATCTGGTCAGGGGCAAGAGATGGCGGTCGGATGCAGTGCAGGAGGGGAGGCAGGAGTTTGATGTGACCGGTTTATCGCTTTGTCTGGGATGGGATGCTGCAGAAATAGACAAGCGATTCCAGGGACGCCACGTCTGCTCAATTTGACGTGTATTAGATGATGTGCCCCTACATAGGTTACACATCTTTGCTGAATGGATAGATGAGGCAAACGAGGCACAGTATGTATATATTTACAGCATGGGCTCACCTTTACCACTATACAGGTCTCCGCCTTTAAAACCTTATTCAGCTCCATTACACGACCATATCTGTTTTTGCGGTTCACAAATCATAGATCCGCAAAACATAGAAACCGCCTGAGAGCCGCCATTACTTTTTCTCCTGCAGAAATTTCCTATACTTATCCGCAAAACGGACAAGAATAGGGTCTTAACACCAAAACAAATGAGCTAGGATATGAAGGGTTAAAGCAGCCGCTTCAGCTCTGGAGGAGGAGTGGGTGCAGTGGGGAACCTGACAGGATGCAGGAAGGAGACAAAAAACATCCTCTTGCATGACCCCAGTGGGAGCGTAACATGGACTTCTGTGCATGTTACCTATTCCGCTCTCCACTATCAATCAAAGAACATACTCGCTCTCTGATTGTCACATATGTGGTTTATTTTCAGGAAAAGAGTGAGAAATTAGGCTGTTTTACCAGCATCTGGTCACACAAAACACTTGTTACCCCCCCACATCAATAAAGTTCCCATTTTACACTGTTCCTCCTGGGTCTTGAAATGAAACAAGTGTTTTTATTAGGCTACTTTCACATAAGCCTTAGCAGGGTCCCGCAGGCTGTTCCGGCGGGGGAACAGCCCGCCAGATCTGTGCTAAAGCTAGCCCACCGTGCCACAGGAAGTCTGCTCCGGCCCCATTCACTATAATGGGGGCGGGCTGGAGGTCCGGCCGCAGCAAAGCAAACATTCCAAGAGGCGGCCGGTTTTTGTCCGGCCACCTCTCGGCTTGTGTGCCGTTCTGCGACTGGACCTCTGGCCCGGACTTCCAGCGGCACGGTGGGCTAGTGTTAGCACGGATCCAGCAGGCTGTTCCAGCGGATGGGGGGCTGCAGCAAGTGTGAAAATAGCCTTAAGCAAGTATTATAATAAAAACTGAAAACCAGCAAGATCATAATCATACTGACCCACAAAATAAAGTTATCACATAACTTACACCAGTGAACACCGTAAAAATAAATTCCACAAACTAATGTTAAATGTTCTACGGTCTCCATATTCTATAAGCATTGTGTTATGTACGCCACGGGGGAGATTTATCAAGACTGGCGCTTTCTGCAATATACTGTTGGTTCTGAGGAAAGATCTGTCTGAGATCCTGAGCCTGATAAAAGAACTGCTTCTACACTGCTTCTGAATTCACAGGAGTGTCCTGCCTTTCAGTAAGGGCTCATGCACGAACGTATTTTCTTTTTGTGTCCATTTCGTTTTTTTTGCGGACCGCATGCAGAATCATTCATTTCAATGGTTCCACAAAAAAAACCCGGAAGGTACTCCGTGTGCATTCCATTTCCGTATGTCCGTTCCGCAAAAATATAGAACATGCCCTATTATTGTCTGCAGTATGGACAAGGATAGGACTGTTCTATTAGGGGCCAGCTGTTCTGTTCTGCAATATATGGACTGCACACGGATGTCATCTGTATTTTTTGCTGATTCGTTGTCGTGTACATGAGCCCTAAGTGTGATCCCCCCTCCTTAACTGTTCTGTAAGCTTCAGAGCTGACAAAACATAGTAGGAAGTAAGGGACAGGAGTCACAGCAGTACAGAGCAGTACGACCCCTGCTTTTGAGAGATATGCATCTAGCTGTGCAGTTGAAGAAGGGAACAATTAGGCTGAAAAAGACATTACGGAAGCCCAAAAAAGACAGATTTGTTCACAGTTATGATCATACAAAGAAGCACAGTCATTATGCAAATTATTTTTTTTTTTACTCAGGTAAGCTTCAAAGGAATGTTACGAGGGAAAAAACATTTATCTACTGCCAATACTTGATTGTGGGGGTTTTTACCCCTGGAACCCCAATAACAAATGCTTAATTTTTCTTTATGTTCTAAGCACAGCTACACTGCCCCGTCAGTTTGCTGACTGTCAAGGTCCCATAGGTCAGACCCCCACCAATCTACCCTAAGTTTAGGCTATGATTTTGATAGAGAGCCCCACTGAAGGGCAGGCCCTCTCTCTTTTTGGCCCAGTTTGTTGCTGTTCATGACTTTTCATTATTGGTCATTTTTAGTGCTACCATTGCCTGTAAGGATCTGCAGAATATGATGGCTCTATTTGGGTGCCCATACGCGATGCATCCCAGACCAAGGAAAGTTATGCATAGTACCGTTAACTAAAAGGCTGCACCTGTACTTTTAATTGAAAGGGTTGTCAGATTTAATATTTTCTTATGACAAACTGCTGTAGAACTGGTAAAATAATACGATTATAAAAAAAAAAAAAAAAATCCCTTGAACTCACCTTCACCAGCCCCCTCTGATCCAGCGCTACCATGGCATCTGCTGCTGCATCTCAGTGGATGGCAAGAGACCTCTGAGGCCAGTGATTGGCTGCATCTGCCATGAAACGTCATGGTGGCTGGAGCGGCTGCGCTGGATTGGAAGGGGGCTGGTGAGACTGACTTCAAGTTACACCAGCAGATGTCATACAGATCAAGATAAACGATCGGCGATGTCGTTAGCAACGAACATTCTGCTTATTATACACATAAGAGGTCATTAGTCGTTCGCTTTTAAATCTTTCCTTGTTATTACATGTAAAGATGGGGGACAGAAGCTTGGTCAAAAGGCGTGCATGAGATCGTTATACGAACGGATCTATTAATCAGGAGCGACAATTTTTTAGCGCGCTGAGATATCTCGAGGGACGAGAAACGAGCGACAAGTTTGAATCGGTCATCCTAATTACATGACACGATTCCTGTTCATTTTCCTAAGAGAATCTGTACGATGTTTGCTCCGTGTAACAGGGTTACTATTTTACCATCACAGCATTATGGTGGGGTTTCTGGGTGTCGGCCCCCCGCCGATCACATGTTGGAGAACCACCCTGAGGACAGGTCATCAGTATTAGACACTCGGATAACCCTTTTTAATTCCAAAGGAACGTTGTGACTTTTGATTTCAACCAAATTTCAGATTCTTCACCTGTTTTGTACTTTTAAACAATATTGATAATCTGTGTTGAAATTCAGGTCACCCCATTTTAGTGATAATGTGGGTCCCAGTGAGCAGACATTTACCACCTATACACAGGTTATGGACCTGCGACATATACTAGTCAAACATATACCATTTGGCTAAGGCCCCAATCACACGACTGTATTTTTCGTCTACGTCCGATCCGCATCAGCACCGTGCGTTGTCTGCATCTACGTGTCTGTTCTGTGGCCCCGCAAAAAGATAATGTCCGTTTTGCGGACAAGAATAGTTTGTTGCAATGGTTAGAAAATACATACGGTCGTGTGAATGTAGCCTAATAGAAATCTATCGGCACAACAGATGAATATGTAAGAAGAAACTTCTGGTACGTGCTGAACACAGCGGTCATAAGGCATGTTCACACGTCATAAATACACCGCGGATTTTCCAGCTTGACAAATTTTTTTGAAAAAAATCCATGTGGAAATTAACATTCGGTGTGGATTGGAAATCCATAGCAAATCAAATCCACATTTAAAATATGCAGATCTGGCCTCAGAATTTGCGCAAATTCTGCAACTGATTTTTTCTGCCATCCGGTTTACCTCCCCCGTGTGGACCTAGCCTAACAATTTTTTATTTTTGTTCCCTCCACATCAAGGAGATTTAAAGAGGTATTCCAAGAACGTGTCCCTTGTTAATCAGGTCCCCTAGCATGTGGTCTCTAAGGGAAGAATAATACAGTGGTCCCTCAAGTTACAATATTAATTGGTTCCAGGACGACCATTGTATAATCAGCTATTTTACCAGAGATGTACTCACCTACTCTCTGCTGCTGCAGTCCTGTCCACGGCTTCTTTTCTTCTGGCTGGGGTATAGATAGGGTAACCTGTGCCTCTTAAGTAAATGACTGACCCCCAAGTAACACATGACCCCGCAGTAACATGCCATTTAGGTACATGTCACCGCTGAGACCAGGCATTGGTCGCAGCGGTGCACAAGACCTCATCCGTACCCCAGCTGGAAGTTAAAAAAGCCAGGGACCAAAAGATCAGCGAACAGAGCCATGTCACCAGACTGGAGCAGGTGAGTACGATTCTTTCCTTAGGAACCTCCTGCTAAGGCCTTAGGAACATGGCCGTTCCGTGCATTGCGGACTGCAATTTGCGGTTCCCAATGCACGGGCACCATCGGCAGCTGCCCCAGATGGATCCAGACCCATTCAATTTCAATGGGTGCATAATCCATCAGCACCACGAAAAAATAAAATGCTCTATTTTTTTCTGGTGCTGATGGATTACGCACCCATTGCTCAGCAGTGCTTCAGTGGGGTACAGTGCCTCTGTTCTGCACCGTACCTTCTGGATTGCAGACCCATTCAAGTGAACACGGCACGGCTGTATGAGGCCTAAATGGGCTACTTAAAAAGGAGCTCAATCCTGGAATACCCTTTAAATTTCTACTATTTTCTACGCAGACCTTTGTGTCTCCAACGACCAGACAAAAACTTGTCTGATCCTGCAGATCCTTATTCTTCTGTCTGTAGGTTAGCAAGGAGAAGGGGAAGAGAGCAGCAGCTCTGGTCAGACTACACAGGGGCGGCCTGTAACCATACAGACACACACTGGATGAACCAGTATATATATATATATATATATATATATATATATATACACATACATATACACAACAGCAGGAGGAGCAGTAAATCTCTAACCTTTACACGTCAGGTTTTCATTAGCTGGTGATCATTCTGGAACCCGTCTCCCTTTCCTCCCACACACTGTTTCCAGACACACAGCTAACATCACACACAGCAAAGGGTTAGAATAAAAATAACTCCTATAAAACAGCATATTTGCCTAAAAGTCATAAAGTAAAATGTTCTTATTCTCAAAGATTTTAGCAGTTACGTTCTCCGGGTTACTTTTACGAAAAAATGTTCTCCTCAGCACAGACGCCATTGCCCAGGATAAGCCCGATATGAACATGCCCGCTAGTTGTGACCTTCTGTGTAATACAGTAAGTAGTCACCCTGCCGGAAGAGCATCTGGTACCATGTTGTAGTGGACAGCTGTGGCTGGGATCCCAGCTCCTAGACGACCATGAATGGGACCTTATTGACCTCTTAATGGGGGTGTCTCACAATGACTAATGAAAAGCCGCTGGAAAACAAGCTTCAGCTTTGGCCGGTGTGTAATATCACAGTTCTCTGCAACGATTGCCAGGGGTTAGAGAAGCTGCACCCATAGCGATCAGATATCTTCAAGAGACTATTCCTTCGGGTTCGGACTGCTCTATTTGAACAGGTATCTGCAAAAAATACGGATCACGTCCGTGTGCATTACGTATTTTGCGGAACGGAACAGCCGGCCCCTAATAGAACAGTCCTATCCTTGTCCGTAATGCAGACAATAATAGGACATGTTACATTTTTTTGCGGAATGGAAATACAGACATATGGAAACAGAATGCACACGGAGTAACTTCAGTTTTTTTTGCGGATTAAAATGATGGTCCGCAAAAAAAAAAAAAACGGAACAGACACGGAAAGAAAATATGTTTATGTGCATGAGCCCGTGTGAGCTATAATCAGGAGTTAAAGCATAAGGCCTCGTGCACACGACCATATATCGTTTTTTTGCGGTTTGGTACGTCCTGCCCTCTGTTAGAAATGACTATTTTTGTCTGCAACACAGACAAGAATAGGACGCGTTCTGTTTTTTTTGTGGGGCCACGGAACGGAAATATGGATGCGAGCCCCACTGAAATGAGTCCACATCAGGCTCACAAAAAAACGCGGATAGGATGCGGACCAAAAGTACAGTCAAGTGCACGAGGCCTAAGAAAAATGTGAACTAGTTCTGTGTTTTTGACCCACACTTGGTTTTGGATCGCAATCACTGATCAAACACTGAGGCCTCATGAACATGACCGTATTTTGCATCCGTGTCCCAATTGCATTTTTTACAGATTGCACACAGGCCAATGAGTTTGTACGGAGGAGACATTCTGGTCAATTCTGCGGAGGAGACTAGACATTTCTATTGATGGGATAGAGAATAATGCAGAAAGTTTACAAAAAGTATTCGCATTTTGCAGATCCATGGTTTGCGGACCAAAATACAAATTCGGACGGGTGCCTAAAGCCTGACTGTGAGAAAGCTGCCTAAGGTCTCTTTCACATGAGCAATAAGGAATATGTCAGGGTCTGTTCAGTGAAAAACTGAATCGGTTTATTCTGCGACTGCGTTTGGTGTCTCCGTTTTTTCTGTCAGGATAGCATCTGTAGTAATGCGCGTGAAGAAAAACTGAAGAATAACACACCTAGCATCTCCTAGCAACCAGCAGTAAAAAAAGACTCCATCCAGATGCCATCCGTGTGCTGTCAGCTTTTTTTTACTGACGGAATGGACAGATGGTCAGTGATAAAAGACGCCCATGTGCATACAGCCATTGAAATTAATGGGTCAGTGTTCAGCCCGGATGCTGTCTGGAACACGTCAGGATGGAAAAATCACTATTAGCCTAACCGGAAAACAACTTCTAAAGGTCTTTTTTACACTGACCGATAATCAGGCCCATTATCGAGGATGAATGTTTGTATAACTGGACGTTCATCAGGTGATTACGTTGTCTTCCCAGAAGCCAAAAATGGTTTGTGTTCAGCAGATCCAGGGGCGGACTGTCCATAGACCCTACAGGGAAATTTCCCGGTGGGACCAGGCTCAGTAGGCCACCTGAGCCCTCCATCATGGCCGGTGCATACCTAACAATCGATGCTCTCAGCATTAAAGAACTCCCGCAAAAATTTTTATTCTCTGACCTGTTAGAAAGGTGCATGATATAATCTGTAGTGATTGTCATCTTCTTATCAGAGGCTGAAATTAAGAGTTTCCACTATCTTCTTATTGTAGCTGGGTCATGTGACCAACTCCCTAACCTCCAACTGACCCAGGAAGCCAGTCACTGCTCTATTCATTCCTATGAGACTGAAAGTGAGGCTCCCATAGGAATGCATAGAGAATTAGACTTCCTGTCCACACATAAGGTGCTGTGTGAGTTGGTGGGTCTAATTCCTAGTCACATGACACAGATAAGAAACTTCAGGATGATATAACTCAAGAATTCAGCTACTCGTAAGAAAATGACATTCACTACAGATTACATCATGTACATTTCTAGCTGGACATGGAATACATTTTTTTTGCGGGAGTTCTTCTTTAATTAATGCTAGGAGTATCAGGTACTGTATCTACGTTCCTGGCCGGCGGCTGCAGGTGCCCCTCCTGAATTCAACAGTCTCGCCATCTTTAGGACAGTGATACAGTTGAATGCTGCAGCAGAGGCAGCAGGATTTTGTGCTGCACTGTGATATTTGGTTCTGCTGGGGCGGTATTTTGTGCTGCACTATGGTATGACTGGCCCCACCTACTTGTGTTGCCCCACCTCCTTTTAATTTGGTCCCTCCAATATGTGGCCACTTTTAGGTTTTTTTCCCTACGTTCCCAGTCTGTCCCTGAACACATTGTGCCGTCTAAACAGCAACCTGCTGCCAGGAACAATGATTTTCTATTGAGATGGGTGCTCCACTCCAACCCTGAGGGTCTCATACCCACTGCTTTGGACCCCGTGGACCAGAAGTGTGATATCTCATCTGTCGCCACGGGCACCACTGCAGCCGTTCACTGGCCTCAGCGGTCACATGCTGCTTGGGGACACGTCACCACTGAGGCGAGTGAAAGGCTGCAGAAGGTAACGTGACAAAGGACACAATGTCACCATTCCCGTCCACAGGAGCGCTGGAGCGGAGCACCGGTGAGCAGCTTTCTCTTCTTTATGTTAGATGCATTCTGGGCCTTGGCTGATTTTATCTTGAGGGTTTAAGTCATCCACAATACTAGAACCGTTCTATTGCATCACGTGTACATGAGATTACTCAAGACCTGAACATTTCTGAGAATAACGAAGTGCATGACGATTGCCACATAATAACCGCTCAGTTTACAATGGGAACTGAGGGACGAAGGATTGAGCAACTGCACGTGAAACAGAAGAGAAGCATCTAAAAGTCTTCTAAACATAAAAAAACTGCCACAATAACTCTCACAGCTAGTTACTGGGTACATGCACACAGCGAGGTGTGAACCGGATGTGACTTGTCTGTCAGAGTGACGTTTATATCAGACAACGAATGGCGCAGCCCGGGGTGCGGTCAGGAGACCTGGCTCTCACCATCTTTGGGGATATACTTCAAACATAGTAAAGTAGGAAAACCTATAGGCTATGGACACCATTGGGGAATTTTATTATGGCATTCTAGTCATTTTGGGCAAAAAAATAAATAAAATCACCTTTTTAATTTGTATTTATAAAAAAGTTTCGACAGTTTTCCGTTCACAGCTTTCAGTTTCAGGGCATTTGCAGATTAGTAGGCTTTTGTTTATACTGAATCCATCAGAGAGCTGCCCTGATGGCTCGATGTGTAGCCCTTATCTCTGCACTCCTGTCAGCTCATAAACACTCATTTAAAAGGGGTTATCTCCAGGACAGGTTGTCAATATCAGATCTGCAGGGGTTCAGACACCTGAAACCTCCACAGATCAGCTGTTAGAAGATACCGGACGCTCCATGACACTGCCTCTTCCTGGTGACATCACTGTACATCTGTCATGTGGCCTAGTTGAAGCTCAGCCTCATTCAAGCCAATGGGGCAGAGCTAAAATACAAAGCACTGCCACTATACAATGTATGGCACAGTCTTTGGAAAGCAGCCGGGAGCCTGCATTGCTCACCAGACCTCGGGTGAGGCGGCTCCCTGGGGTGTCAGGTCTCGAACCCCCGCCAATGTGATAATGGTGACCTATCCTGAGCATAGGTGATCATTATCTTTAAGGCTTTTTTTTCCAGACTGCTGTTAGTAGTTCCGGCAGAGAATGCACACAGAAGATTTTGTCCGGGCTAATCCTGGCATATTTGCCTGGTAGCGGCCGGACCCCATTATAGTTGGTGTGCCTGGTGGGCATTCCGGGTGCTCCAGCAGGCTGTTCTCTGCCAGGACAGCCTGCTGGAACTACTAATGGCAGCCTGCTAGTCTGTAAATGCATTGAAACCTGTTAAAGAGAAACTGTTGAAGCTTTTTAATAAAGAACAATTTAAAAAATGATTATAGCCCAAAATGACTAGAATACAATAATAAAAAAAAATTACCCCAAGGGTGTCCATAGCCTTTAAAGGGGTATTCCGGTTGTCCTGTGCATAGGGTATAACCATCAGATCAGTTAGAGTCCTATCGCTCCGTCTGCCGGCCCCCTGCTGCTCCCCTGAAATGACCATAGCGTCCAGTCGCACTTGTGCCTAGCTGCTCCATTAAAGGGGTATTCCCATCTCACAAATGTAGTTTGTATAGTCAGATATAGCCATACCAATAGTATTACTAATAGAATGTATTTATATAAAATGTACCGTTTAGAAGATTTCCCTATTT
Organism: Rhinella marina; assembly: GCA_900303285.1. Classification (NCBI taxonomy): domain Eukaryota; kingdom Metazoa; phylum Chordata; class Amphibia; order Anura; family Bufonidae; genus Rhinella; species Rhinella marina. Next base: position 22,110 of record ONZH01003613.1, on the reverse strand, counting down.
GTATATCCATTATTATAGTTAGATATAGCCATACCAATAGTATTACTAATAGTCCCACACACATCAGTCAGGCCGCTGCCCCTGGTTACGGCCACCGCGGCCATGTAGTAGTGATTGCCGGCTTGCTCTTGTTCAAACCCACTCTGAGGTAACTGCTGTATTGTGTACGCACATTGTATGAGCATACGGAGACACATCTTAGGGTTGTAGCATTTTTGTCTGCATTTCCAAAACATAGAGAAACGGATCCTGTTCCAAGATCAATTCATCTCTATGGAGCAGGATCCGTTTATAAAGTCTGCGTTTTGGACTGTAGCGCCCAAAATGCAGATGTGAAAGTCCCCTAAGATGTGTCTCCGGATGCTCATGCAATGTGCGTTCACAATACAGCAGTTACCTCAGAGTGGGTTTGAACAAGAGCAAGCCGACCACCACTACTACATGGCCGCGGTGGCCGTAACCAGGGGCAACGGCCTGACTGATGTGTGTGGGACTATTAGTAATACTATTGGTATGGCTATATCTAACTATAATAATGGATATACAAATAGGGAAATCTTCTAAACGGTACATTTTATATAAATACATTCTATTAGTAATAATATTGGTATGGCTATATCTAACTATACAAACTACATTTGTGAGATGGGAATACCCCTTTAATTTCTATGGAGGTACCGGAGATAGCCGAGTACATCGCTCGGCTATCTCCAGAGCTCCCATAGAAATGAATGGAGCGGCCTCTCTGGTCATTTCACGGGAGCAAAAGGGGTACGGGGCCCCTTTCTCTTGATCTGATAGTTAGAACTTTTGATAACCTACTGGAATACCCCTTTAAGGTCTTTTTACTATAGACACTGCTGTAATACCGCATGCCTAGAAGCAGCGCAGAGAACAGCGGGCAGATGGCAGGAGAAATGTGAGCCTATCCTGGCAGGTGGCAGCTGGACATCGATGACAACCGAGTACAATGACACCAGGCGTAACACCGAGGCTCTTGTTTCACTGCCGGATCTCGTGGGCATTGTCTATTACATGTTCTATTAGTAATAAAATGAAGCCATTGACTTCTAGAGGATATTAGGGGTTCTCTGGTTTGGGTGCACATTCTCTAACACCCCCTCCCTTGTTGCCAGGGGTCTACGGTTTTCTGACAGGCGCGAGGATCGTTTTGTCTCGCCGCCGTTCTGTCAGGATCCGTGTTCTTCTTCTAAACATGCTGAATAATTCAGGACGCTCGGCTATTTCTTGGGAGTAAATCATAAATCTGCTTCCACTTCAGATGCACAGTACAAGGCGCGTACAGCAGACAGGGGTCACAGTCACACTTTTTCAAGCGTTTCAGGTGTTTTTTTTTTCCAAGCATTTTTGGTGGCGTTTTTAATTTTCTCACATTTAGGACATGCATTTTTTAAGGCCTTTGTGAAATTCCACAATGACGTCCACGGAAAGGACGCCAGAAAAATTATTATTAAATGAGGAATGCAATGTGTTGCTAAAATAGACTGGAGAGGTGTAAAATCCTCTTTAAAAGCTATGTACACCTTTGGGGGCAATTATTTTTTTTATTACTACATTGTACTCATTTTTAGCTAAAAATCATTTTTCCACTTGGTCTTTATTAAAAATTTGGAGCCCTTTTCTCTGTACAGGCCTGAGATGCTCTAGTAGAAGGATCTGAATTTTCTCTCCTTTCCGTCTGGCAGGGAGCTGACGGCTCCTTATCTCTGCTCTATGACCTTTTAAACACACATCAAAGCTCAATCCTTATCTTACTGATAAGAATGTGGCTAAGGCCACTTTCACACAAGCGGCAGCACGGATCCGGCGGGTGAAGGTGCATGTTTGGGGCCGGAACCGCGCTCCGGTCCCACACCTGCACCATACACTATTTTGAGGAGGAGGGGGGGGTTAATCTTACCTGTCCCCGCAGCTCCTGACCTCTCGCCGCAGCTCCAGAGGGCGGCGCGCACAATGGGAAGATTCCCCACAGTGCCCCCTTCTGGAGGGAGCTGCGAGGACAGGTAAGTGCAGGGTGACGGATCCGTCATGAACTCCATTGGAAGTCAATGGAGGACGGATCCATTTACTAGTGTATCACACCGAACGGATCCGTCCCCATTGACTTGCATTGGGGGTCATTCTGGATCCATCTTGGTGCGGATGCCTGGACCGGAGAGCAAACCGCAGCATGCTGCGGTTTGTTCTCCGGTCTGAAGACTGAACGGAATGCTTTCAGGAGCATTCCAATGTCTTCAGTTCAGTTTTGTCCCCATTGACAATGAATGGGGACAAAACTGAAGCGTTTTATTCCGGTATTGAGCCCCTATGACGGAACTCAATACCGGAATTTTAAACCGCTAGTGTGAAAGTAGCCTTACATAAGTGTTTATGACTAGAGATGAGTGAGCATGCTCGAGTGCCATTTTTGCGTATGCATTTTAAAATTCGTACGCTATTCATACGCATTTGCATATAGATTAAAATATGTGTATGAATAGCGTCCGAATTTTAAAATGCGTACGCAAATACGCAAAAATGGCACTCGAGCATGCTCGCTCATCTCTATTTATGACCTCTTAGAAAATTAGAGATAAGGATTATTAGAGGCACAAAGTGAAAGTAAAAAGTACCAGTCACACTGCTAGAAAAAACAGTTAACCCTTTGTGACAGAACGGCTGAATATTTTTTAATAAAGACCAATTGAAAAAATGATTTTCAGCACAAAATGAGTAAAATGCAGTCTTAAAGAAAAATTGCTCCCAAAGGTGTACATAGGCTTTAAAGGGGTATTCTCATCTTAGACAATGGGGGCATATCGCTAGGATATGCCCCCATTGTCTTATAGGTGCGGGTCCTACCGCTGGAGTGGGGAGCGCTGCACCTGGAGGACCCCAGGTTTCCGGGGGTCCGGCCACCACCAGGCGCAGCTCCCCGCGCCGCTCATAGAAATGAATGGGAGCCGGGCCGTGCATGCGCGGTGCGCCCTCATTCACTTCAGGGGCTCTGTTCTCGATATAGGTGCGGGTCCGAGCGGTGGGACCCGCACCTATAAGACAATGGGGGCATATCCTAGCGATATGCCCCCATTGTCTAAAATGAGAATAACCCTTTAAGAGCACTTAACTCCAAGGCAGAGCAAAACCTGTATTGCCCACAGAATCCTTACATGTCCGTGTAACAGGCCCATCGTCACCCTTCAGTACTCCAGAAGACATCACCGGCATTCAGAGTGCCCTGAGGCACACCCCGTGTACCACCATATGGGGAGTCCATGCAGGACCATACGCTCCTCTAGACTCAATGAGGGGACATTTATCAAACAGGTGTAAAGTAGAACTGGCTTAGTTGCCCATAGCAACCAATCAGATTCCACCTTTCATTTTTCAGAGCTCCTTTGGAATATGAAAGGTGGAAACTGATTGGTTGCTATGGGCAACTAAGCCAGTTCTACTTTACACCTTTTTGATAAATCTCCCCCTGGACATCCGTGTGCATGCCGTATTTTGCGGAATGGAACAGCTGGCCCCTAATATAGAACAGTTCTATCCTTGTCCGTAATGCAGAGGATAATAATAGGACCTGTTCTATTTTTTTTTTGGAAACGGAATGCACGCGGAGTAACTTCCGTTTTTTTTGCGGACCCATTGAAATGAATGGTTCCATATATGGTCCGCAAAATAAACGGAATGGACGCGGAAAGAAAATACATTTGTGTGCATGAAACGTAATACAGAGAGCGGCCCCCACTGCTGTAACACACCGCGTACAAATCCACTACAGGTCACAGGTACTGATGCCACTAGACCAGCTTTCAGAATTAAAGGCACCAAAATGTCTTGAAACGCAATAAATATTCACAAATTCCAACTTTTCCCATTAAATTTAAAGGGGTCATCCAAGACTTGAAAAGAGAGGCCAACCTGATCCCCACTAATGGGTTCTGGCTCCATTACGGGGAGAGGAAGCAGCAGCGGCGGTGCGAGGGCCAGTAGTGGCGCATTGAGCGAGGTAAGTATATTCATTGTGAGTGTATGGGGGGGGGGGGGCATTTTATAGTCTTGGATAACCCCTTTAAAGGGGCATTCCGGTTAGTACAATCAGGAGAATAGGGGATAACTACCACTGGGACCCCCACAGATCACGAGAACAGGGGCCCATTCCCTCTTGAAATGAACATAGTGGCCAGTCGGGCATGAGTGCGGCCGTTCCATTCATTTCTATGAGAATTTTGGAGATAGGTGAGCGCAGAACTCGGCTATCTCCGGATTTACCATAGAAACTAATGGAGAGGCCGCGCGCATATTGCATATGCGACTACATACGGAGTACAGGGCCCCCGTTCTTGTGATCAGTGGAGGGCCCCAGTGATGGATCCTCACAGATCTAATATAGATAACTTCTACCAACCGGAATACCCCTTTAAAGGGACTGGCCCACCTAAGGCTTATGGCTACACCGAGACATTGGTCACAAAAACACGGCCAAACAGTCCAGAGCGGAGTGCTGTCTAGAGGTGACACATGACCAATGTCACCCTGTAGCCCCACAGCAAGGGGATCATACTGTGCCGAATTCATCTACAAGACCCCAGGAAAGCTGCATGGTCCATTAGGGGTCCTCACTAAACTTTCCAAGACCTCTGCACAGAACATCAGCTGGAAGATAACTGATAAGCCTCAGTGATGCCAGCGCCGGCATGCTGACTGTCACCTATCTCGGGCACTGACACCTGCATGTGATGAAGAAGCGCGGTCCGGCAGAGGAGAGCGGTGCTGTGACAGGGAGGAGAGCAGCACATGGAGAGCTGCAAGTCATAATAACACAGGGAAGGATGCGCTGCCCGCACCTGCTCCGTGCACAGCCGCCTCCCGGCCCGTGCAGCACTGGACTCCGCCATACCAGCACAACACAGAGAGAGCAGCAATCCGGTCACGTACCCTGAGCTGCGCTGCACCGCGGCCCCGACTCTTCTGGTACTGGAGCCGCACGTCACGCCGCCACCGAGCCCCCACGTCATGGCGTCACAGCGTGCATCCGATGGTGGGGGCAAAGCGAAGGTCCTGGCGATATGTGATGCGACACTGTCCCCTGTGTGTGTGACACCTGTCACTACAACCCCCTGCATCACTTATCTCCAGATGTAGTTGTCATATTCATCTGGCCAGTTTATGAGTTTCTCTCTCTGGTTATATACCCTGTCTATGCCATTGGCTCAGCACAGGTGTCCTTATTATGATTTTTTTGGGGGGGTCACATTTCACAGAAATATTTTATGTCCTGTAGAGAATCCTATCTATAGTATCTCACTACTGTCTTATGTAATTGTGATCTAATTTATATATATTTTTTTAAGGGGGGGGGGTCGGGAAGCTGTCAAAATGCTAGGTGTGAAACCATCTTTTAAACCCCTTTCCGTTTTTGCATTTTTATTTTTCTTCCCTGTTTTCCAGAGCCACGCCAAATGAAGAAAAAAACTGAGGGGAAACAAGGAGTAGGGGAAGGAGTGGGGTGGGGAAAAGGGGAGAAGCGCCAGAGAACTATGTATGATGGGAAGAGGAATCCCCATGGAAAAAGAAATGAGTGGAGATGATTCAGTGTAGGCTGCGACCCAAAGAAGTCAATTCAAATGAGCAGTGGTTAGCACTGTTGCCTTGTAGCACTGGGTTCCTAGGTTTGAGTCCAACCATGGGCAACATCTGCATGGAGTTTGTATGTTCTCCTTGTGTTTACGTGGGTTTCTTCCGGGTTCTCCGGTTTCCTCCCACGCTCCAAAAGACAGACTGACAGGGAAAGGTGATTACAGGGACTTCTTAGAAGTTTGTAGAAGTATTTATTCTGTAAAAAGCTTGACTTTAGGAGCATAAAGACATACATGCTCCCAGAGCCATAACTTTTTTATTTTTCCATTTACATAGCCATATGAGGGCTTGTTCTTTTTTTTTGCGGGACAAGTTGTACTTTATAATGCCACCATTTAATATGGGATACAGTGTAGTGGGAAACAGGAAAAAAAATACTCAATTAAGCCAATGTCCCATAGGGAGCAATGATAATTCATTGTGTCACACTAAATCAAAAAAGACCCTTAAAAAATGTTAATATTTAATTAGATTCATTTAAAAATATCCCCAAAAAAACCAATTCATATATATACATACTTATCAAATGTCTAAGCCCTGAACTAACGGGCTATCTATAATGGACAATTGCTGTATAGGGTAAGGTCTCAGTGACATTACTATTATTTGTCTCCACCTTGACCTATCCCTAGCAATTGTCCATTATAGATAGCCTGTTAGTTCAGGGCTTAGACATTTGATAAGTATGTATATATATGAATTGGTTTTTTTGGGATATTTTTAAATGAATCTAATTAAATATTAACATTTTTTAAGGGTCTTTTTTGATTTAGTGTGATATTTTGTTAATTGGAGACTCATGAATTGATGTGGGCATCAAGATTTTGCTGTACGTGATTATATGATACATAAATATGGCCAGCTTCTTGTCTGGAACAATATTCACTGAGGCTCTTGTCAAGGAAGCGAAAGACATTTTCTCAGAAAGAGAGATCCCTGGACTAGCATTGGCTGTTACATGCAAACTGGTATTCAGGGATCTCTATATTGGGTACAAAGAGAACATCAAATCGTGGTGGGAAGTGAAGTCCCTAGAGAGCTATCTAGACAATCTGATAGTACCAAAGGGACTTCGCATTCCGCTGACTCCAGCAGCCCGAATTACCTCCCCATCTTTGATACAAAAGTGGGAAGAGGAGCTGACGAGGAGTTCTCTCAACTTAATGAAAATTCTTTTAGAGGAAGAAAATAAACAATTTGAACTGACATCGAGGAGACTGCAGGAACTCATTGAAGGAGCCTTGAAATTCAAGGGTCAGGAGGAATTTAGTAAACGAGAATCCTCATTACAAACTTCTGTACTTGGGTTCCAAAATTTGATTTAAGAACATAAACATAGACAATTTGTGAGGGATCTGTGTGAGTTTAAAGAAAATAGAGCTTATTTACAGATCAAGAGGAACAAGACTCCATCAGGGTCAGAAGTTTCCTCCTCTGATCAGGACTCTGTCGATTTGGAAAATCAGACAGCTTCGAGAAGGGGTGGACCGACACGTGGTGGTCCATCCTTCAGGAGACAGGGACGAAGGGGACAGAGATGGCACAGACAAAGAGGGAATGTAAACAGAGACTATCAACAAACAGTATATCAACCAACTGTAGTACCCCATTATGGGGAATTGAATGTACCTGTACAGCACCCATTACCGCTGCCCTCTCTGCCTTCCTCTGTGTCCTCCTCCCCCTATGTTTCTTCCTCTTCTTTTTTAGAGAAACAACAGGCCCCATATCAACTACGGGACCGTATGAAAACACACTAGGTTCCTCCAATGAATTACAGATACTGAATTTATCATCTCGCATTTTCAGCGATACTGAATTAAATGTCCTACGCAAGGGTTTGTCATTTGTACCCACAACTAGGTTTCACCTCTTTACATGGGTTAAAGATCTACATCTTTTCTGTAGAAAATTGAAGTCGCATAAGTTCTGCAAAAATAACAACCGTCAGACGTGTGAGAGATTGGGAATTAAAGAGGAAGATTATCCTGATCTTCAAAACTTGATGGACCTCTGGGAAGAGGGCACTCGTAAACCAGGGGTAGGTCCCTTTACCACACTATCATGTAAAAGCACCAGAATGCCCCCAGTCTTTAATTACGAGCACATTGGTATCTTTCTTCAGATGGTCGTTTCTGAGTTGGAACAGCTTAATGTAGGACCACCAGATAGATTTAATCTGACGCGTAATGAAGCTGAAGCCCTTAGATCATTGGAAAAGGATAATTCCATTATCATAAAACCTGCAGACAAGGGGGGGAACTTGGTGGTTCTTGACCATGAAAGATATCTCAAAATGTGTCAGGATATCCTGAAGGATAAGGAGAACTATCAGATTCTGGTAAATGACCCCACAGAGAGATTTGAATCTGAACTGAGAGACATCCTGGAAACGGGTATTGGAACTGCGGTTATTAGCAAGTCAGAGTTTAACTTCATGCTTCCCAATAGACCAATCATTGTAACCTTCTATGGGCTACCAAAAATCCATAAGGGGGTAACTCCCCTTAAGGGACGACCCATAGTATCGGGAGTAGGGTCTCTTACTCAGAACAGTGGTGTTTACTTGGATCGTGTTTTGAGGGATTTTGTTACTGCCCTTCCCTCCTACACGAGAGACACCACTGATTTTCTGAATAAAATTGACTCTCTGACGATCGAACCGAACTGCTGGTTGGCGAGCATTGATGTGGAATCACTCTATAGTTCGATTCCACACGAACAGGGGTTGACAGCAGTGGGGCATTACCTCAATACAAGGGGAATACAGTTCCGTACCCATAACTTTTACATTTTGTCCTAACACACAACTTTTTCATCTTTAATGGGCGGTACTACCACCAGCTCAGGGGGACGGCAATGGGGAGCCCTTGTGCCCCCACTTATGCCAACCTCTTCCTGGGCTGGTGGGAGGACCACACCGTGTTCCCAGACCACCAAACTTGGTGGAATGAGAAAGTTGTGTTCTGGACACGTTATATAGATGACGTGTTTGTTATCTGGAATGGGGATCGCAATGAATTTGTTGATCTGATTAGGGAGCTTAATGTGAATAACATCGGTATGAAGTACACCTATGAAATTCATCAGGATTCCATCACCTTCCTTGATGTTTTCATCCATAAGACTGGAGATAGACTCACTACCACGATCTATAGGAAGCCCACTGCCACCAATTCGATTCTACACTGGAGTAGTTATCACCCTCCACCACTGAAGAGAGGCATTCCTATTGGCCAGTACCTAAGGGTACGAAGAAACTGCTCCGAATCTGAGCAGTTTTTTGGTGAATCCAGAAGGCTCCTCGAGAGATTTACAAGCAGAGGATATCCACATGGGGTACTTAAACGGGCATTTCAGAGAGCAAAGTCGGAGGATAGACGTGGGTTACTTAGGCCTAGGGGGGATAACAAAGAGGATCGGACAAAACTCCGCCTAATTGCAACCTATGACACCGCAAACCATGCAGTTCGTAATATTCTTGATAAGTACTGGCCTATTCTATCCCTTGACCAAGATTTAGTCGATGCGATAGGTGGTAATTCAAGTATTACTTACCATAAAGGAAGAAGCCTCCGTGATCGCCTGGTATATAGCCATTATGTGGCACCATTAGGTACGGGTACATGGCTTGACAGACAACCCATAGGTACATTTAGGTGCGGATCATGCAAAGCATGTAACTACATTTCAACAGATAAAATTAATATATGCTCTGTCACTAAGGAAAATGTATCCAGTAAGGTCTTCTCGAACTGTAAGACTAAAGGAGTGGTGTATATATGCCAATGCACCTGTCCTATGGATTACATAGGCAAAACTAAGAGAGAGTTACGTAGGAGAATATGTGAACACGTGAATGACGTGGTCAAATCAAAAGACACCCCGGTAGCTACACACATGAGGGAATTCCACGCAGGGAACCCAAAAGAGATGAAATTTTCAGTTTTGGAGGTGGTTCCTCTGCCTCCCCGCAGGGGTGACTGGGACCGGAGGATCTTACAGAAGGAAACGGAATGGATCTATAGATTCCGTTCCCAGTCCCCCCTCGGTTTAAATGAGAGACTAACGTTCAGCTGCTTCCTCTACAGATGCCTCTTTGAACAAGTGATATATCCAGCAACTGGACCAGCGGTACGTGAAGTACCCAAATTTTTGGACTATGTGAATTAGGGATTTTGGACCTGCACCCTTCATAGCCTTATATTTATTCATTTGGCTATACACTGTATCGACCATCATCTGGTCGATAGAGCTTCACTTATATTTGTAATTTTTTATATCTATTCGTATATTGCTGCTTTTAGTAGTCAGCTGTAGATGGGATAGCTACATCTGCCCTGGGTGACAACCGATAGGACACCCTGTATCAAGGAGTGTCACCACTCCAATACTTATCTAATAGTGCTGTTAAGGTAATGTATCAATTTCACCTATCTGATAAATTTTGGTTGGCTCTGGTCCTAATTTAGTTACCCATTACTTGATCGGTGCACTCATGAGTACGATTCCTTACCACGTGACCTATTGCTACAATCGATGCGGTACGAGTCCGGTCATGTGATCAGGAAATGCTATCTATGCGTTCCACACATGTGCTCCATCATACAGGCGCTTCATCACACCGGTAGATCCGGTCACGCCATTTCCGGTCACGTGGTCCAGTGCATCATCATAACACACGGGTATAAAGAGACTAGGGTTGCTATTTAGCACATGCTTGGCATAGCAGACTGTGTGCGGAGTACAGAATTGGCCCCAGGGTGGTGAGTAGTGTTCGTTGATGTAAGCCATTAAGGTAAGATCGGCCGTTTAGCGCCCCTAATTGCCTGTACATTATCTTGCAGGTCATCTTCATTATGTGAATAGACATTGGAGGCGCCTTTATCCTTGCATCGCTATACGCTCATCCTTGCTACCTCGCATCATTATCTACCCACGTATTGGGGATAAATGTGATATCCACACAGTTTTGTGCATCATAAGTGTTTTACATATACATGTTATAGTCCTCCTGATGAACCCACACGGATTGGTGGGGGAAACGCGTTGAGGAGATATATATTGAGGATATCAATTTAATGGTTCGGGGGGGATATATTCCCCTTCTGGGACTTTGTTAGGGTATCAACAGGGTAAGATAGGTAAGGTTGGAGGACAGGGAATCCCTACCTTCTGGGGAGGTCCCTGGGCTGAGACATATTATTTGTCTCCACCTTGACCTATCCCTAGCAATTGTCCATTATAGATAGCCCGTTAGTTCAGGGCTTAGACATTTGATAAGTATGTATATATATGAATTGTTTTTTTGGGATATTTTTAAATGAATCTAATTAAATATTAAAGTTTTTAAGGGTCTTTTTTGATTTAGTGTGATATTTTGTTAATTGGAGACTCATGAATTGATGTGGGCATCAAGATTTTGCTGTACGTGATAATTCATTGTGCCCACAGCATCTGAGGGGGATTTCTCTGGAAGCACTTCATTTTTGAGGCACTAACGGTTCTCCAATCATCTTGCATCAGTAAGGATCATCTTTTTTGTCAGGAAAGCTAATTAGCTTTTCTGATGCCAGATGATTTTACACATGCTAATTTGCATATATTTTTTCCCAGAAACCCACAGGAGTGTTGCCTAGTAGTCAGCACATATATTAAGTGGTCTCCATAACAGAAATAGTACCCTCTCTGAGGTCCCCCCCAATGCCTCTCAACTAGGAAAGCTAATTCTGCTTTGCTCTGATCAAGGGCTTTTGTCCTGAAAGAGCTATTTTGTCCTGAAAGAGCTAGTTGCAGATGTGAGGCTGGCTTAGCTATTCTCCTATTTATACTATGTTAGTCTGTTTAAAAGGTTGAGTAATGAGTTGAAGGCTATGCTGTAGTTGTGAAACACTCAGCTTTTTAATTCTTTTGGAAACAAAGCTGACATGCACATGTTTTTCACGTGTGGAACTCTCTTGATTTGCCTGAAATGAATTCCAAAATATTACGGTTTGTTAGAATCCAATACAGTGATCCCTCAAGATACAATGGCCTCAGGATACAATATTTTCCACATACAGTGATCTTTTCTGACCCATCGTAAGTTGAAACCAGACTCAGCATACAATGTCTCAGACTCAGATCCAACCAATCAAGGCCACTTCTCTGGTAAAATATATGGATTAGTTGCTAGTTATCAGCTATTCCTGACTCTTGTATGTAAGGATTTGTGTTATCTCTCTTAGTTATCTGCTTATTTTTCTTAAATCTTCATCTTCTCTTATCTTGGATGACATTCTGGGGCTTTGGAACCGATTACTCAACTTACAATGGTTTCAACATACAATGGTCGTCCTGGAACCAATTAATATTGTATCTTGAGGGACCACCGTATTCTAGGAAAATTCTAGATAAATTCCAAATTGATAGAATTGATTTCTTCATCTTTAGTATGTACAATATATTTATACATACCTCCTTGTGCGTTATAGATCAATTTTCCCATATTTTTTTCACTAAGTTTTTGATGGTAGCCTCAAACTGTTTAGGTCATAGTGTTTGTCTGCATGCACTACATCCTGATGCTATACTCAGCACACAGCACAGTGTGGCGCCTGGAAGAAGACCAGGGAGCGGTGAGTACAGCCAGCACTAGCAGCTCTATGATCACTGTTCGCCACTCCTCCTACATACTAATGAGTACTTCCATGACAAAGGCGCTCATTAGTATGCACTTTTATAAGATGCACTGAGAAAGTGAAAAATAAAGCAAAAAATGTGGGCGTTCTGGGATTTGTTGGTGCATGTGATCTTTTTTTTATTGTTTCTTTTTGTTTTTAAAGGGGTTATCCGAAACTATAAATTACCCCCCTTCCCCATTTGCTAGGTCGCTCACACAGAATATACTTACCCTGTGCCGCTCCTGGGTCCCCCGCCGCCGCTGTTTCTCTCCATGCCCGGATGAAAACATCCGGTGTCGGGGGAGGAGCCAATGGCAAGCAGGGATGGAGACAAGCCTCCTTAACATCACCCATGAGTCTCGTCCCCGTCTGCCATTGGCTGCTCCATGACCACAACTGCCCCCCCCCCCGCCCGACTCCGGATGTTTTAATCCGTGCTTGGGGAGAAGCAGCAGCGGCCGTGCGGGGACCAGGAGCAGTATAGGGAACGGGGTAAGTATATTCCGTGTGAGGGGCCTGACATATGGGGGGGGGTAGTTTATAGTTTCGGATAACCCCTTTAATATGGGGAAAGGAGGGTAATTTGAGTTTACATTTTTTTTTTTTTTTGATATTTAAAAAAAAAAAATTGTAAAACTTTTTTTTAAGTTCACCTATGGGACTATAACGTGATCATCTGATTGTTTCTCCCATATACTGCAATGAATTACCATTGTAGCCTATGGGAGTTCCATTATGTTCCTTTGGAGCCCTGTGTGTAGCAACTATCACTGTGTTAAGCTCGGATTCATCAGAGGGACCACAGCTACCACAGAAAAGCAGCCTCAGGACAACAGCTCTCCTGGGGAAAGACACCTCAGATGGTCAGATGGCGTGGTCACAATTGACCACGGAATCTGAGTGGTTCAATGTCTGTGACTGGTGTTATCATCAATCACAGACATTAGTTTAGAGTGTCTTCTCCTAAGCAGTCGCCATCTTTAAAGGGGTTTTGCAGTTCTGTAAAACTGATGATCTATCCCCTGGAGTCGGACCCCCACCGATCAGCTGTTTGAGAAGGCAGGAGCGCCGCGGCTTCTCTGTGTTTACCGCAGGCCCAGTGACGTCACGACTAGTTTCACTGGCCTGGGCGGGGCTAAGCTCTGTTCACGTGAATGGAGCTTAGCCCCGCCCAGGCCAGTGATACTAGTCGTGACGTCACTGGGCCTGCGGTAAACACAGAGAAGCCGCGGCGCTCCTGCCTTCTCAAACAGCTGATCGGTGGGGGTCCGACTCCAGGGGATAGATCATCAGTTTTACAGAACTGCAAAACCCCTTTAAAGATGGCGACTGCTTCTGCAGCGCCGCTGCCTTCTCAAACAGCTGATCGGCGGGGCTCCCGGGTGCCGGACCCCTGCCAATCAGAGGCTGATGATCTAACCAGAGGACAAAAACAACTAGATTTAAACAACTGCAGAACCCCTTTAAAGACCCTACCAACGGCTTACATGTTTGGCATTGGTTGGGAAGAGGTTAACAACCCCATTGAAGTCTGTGGGGAAAACCACTGTATATAAGGTGCAGAATCGCACAAACATTTGACATGTGGCAGATTTCAAAATCCACACAGCAGGGGATTTTCACACTTATAAAATGCACAGTGTGTACTTGAAATTTGGCAAATCTCATTCACGTTGCTGGTATTGTATTACGCTGCGGTGTTTCTGAAAGAATATCTAAGCAAAAAAAAAAACATGTAACATAGTAACATAGTAACATAGTTTATAAGGCCGAAAAAAGACATCTGTCCATCCAGTTCGGCCTGTTTTCCTATAAGTTGATCCAGAGGAAGGCAAAAAACCCTGTGAGGTAGAATCCAGTTTCCCCACTTTAGGGAAAAAAATTCCTTCCCGACTCCAATCAGGCAATCAGAATAACTCCCTGGATCAACGACCCATCTCTAGTAACTATAACCTGTAAGATTATTACCCTCCAAAAATACATCCAGACCCCTCTTGAACTCTTTTACTGAACTTACCACCACCACCTCCTCAGGCAGAGAGTTCCATAGTCTCACTGCTCTTACCGTAAAGAATCCTCTTCTATGTTTGTGTACAAACCTTCTTTCCTCCAGACGCAGAGGATGTCCCCTCGTCACAGTCACAGTCCTCGGGATAAATAGATGATGGGAGAGATCTCTGTACTGACCCCTGATATATTTATACATAGTTATTAGATCTCCCCTCAGTCGTCTTTTTTCTAAAGTGAATAACCCTAATTTTGATAATCTTTCTGGGTACTGTAGTCCACCCATTCCAGTTATTACTTTAGTTGCCCTCCTCTGAACCCTCTCCAGCTCTGCTATGTCTGCCTTGTTCACAGGAGCCCAGAACTATACACAGTACTCCATGTGTGGTCTGACTAGTGATTTGTAAAGTGGCAGGACTATGTTCTCATCACGGGCATCTATGCCTCTTTTGATGCAGCCCATTAATGTAGTTTGCAATGTTTGCAGGTAGCCTAAATGTTATATCATGTTTAATAAATCTTTTGGTTTTTGTAAGGAGTTATTGAAATTTGTGCACAACCCGATGTCAGCGAGAAGGAATGTTACTTTCATTTGCTGATGGAGATTAATGTTACATACCAAGGACCCCAGGACCCCATTATCTGCTCAGTAATCTTCTCAGTGCTTGGTTATTGAAAAGTGAGACCATTAGTGCATTCATCCCTCATTATTTATTCAACAATATGTATGAGCTGACAAATCTTGGTTTACACTTAGTAAATAATGTATAGAATCATTTTTGGACAGTATCTTCAGGTTACATATCCTCCATTGTGTAAAACAGTGAAAGGATGTTGTAGATAGTGTAATGGAAGCATAGGTGACACAACAGTGCTCAACATTGCTTAAACAGGGCTCCAGATGGCGACCAAAATGGTCGCCAATTGCGCCTCATTGTTTGCAAATGCCGACAAGACTTTTTAGTCTTGTCGCCATTTGCGCCTAGATCCGGCATTCAGCGATACTATGCTACTGCGCAGCCTAGTATCAGAGAAAATGGAGCGCTGTCAGCTTGCTCCATGTTCCCTCAGCAGCACAGGGGAGAAGGAAGCAGTCTGTTCCTCCACCCTGTGCTGCTGCTACCGCTGCCACCAATAAGAGGGGAGGGGGAGGGCGCCACCAATGAGATGGGCGGACAAGGGGGGGAGGGCGCACTGCGCCACCAATGAGAGGGGGGGAGGGGCCACCAATGAAGTTAACTATGTTTAATAAAAGTACAGGAGCTATGTGATTCCTCGCCGGCACCCGACCTGTATTATAGGGAGCTACCATATGCCGCAGTTAACCCCTCAGGTGCAGCACCTGAGGGGTTAAATACCGCTGACTACACCTCCCTATAATACAGGTCGGGTGCCGGCTATGTGATTCTGCGCCGGCACCCGCTCCTGTACCCGCTCCTGTACTTTTATTAAACATAGTTAACTTCATTTGTGGCGCAGTGCGCCCTCCCCCATCCCCCAGTATAATAAACATTGGTGGTGCAGTGCGCCCCCCCCCAACCCCCCAGTATAATAAGCATTGGTGCAGTGGCCACAGGGTCCTCCCCCCTCATTGGTGGCAGAGGTAGATACCGATCGGAGCACCAGCAGTGTAACCGCGGGGCTCCGATCGGTTGCCATGGAAACCAGGACGCTGCTGAAGTCCTGGATGCCATGGTAAGCTCCCTGCTGCCGTGTCCTTTAAGCACAGGGCAGCAGGGAGAGTGTGAAGTCCTGTTCACCCTAATAGAGCTCTGGAACCTCCATGTGGAACCAACATGGCACATAACAGGTAGGAATTAGTGTTAGGTTTCCGTCTTAAAGAGATCGCCTTGACGTTTGGCAGACGGGCCCAAATAATTTTGTACAAAATGTATTTGCCAAGAATCTCAATTTTGCAAAATAAGTGTAGCACTGGCACCAGAATGTTTTCTATGACGATGGCAATGTTGTATGTTATTTGTGTTTGCAGAGTGCTGCTGCATTGTGTTTTTTTCCTTACTGTTTCTAGCCATGGCAGCGTGCACCTGGACATTGGATGTGCTGACTGACCCCCTTGTTTTGCAGCTATCCTTAAGATAGGTCATCAATATCTGATTGGTGGTGGTCTGACAGCCAGCGCTCCCACCAATCAGCTGTTTAAGGAGGAGGTGGTGCTCCATGTGAGCGCGGTTCCTGGTATTTACACTACGTGTCGTCTTCTCTGGAGATGAGTATTCGCTCCATTCAGTTGACTAGAGCGAGTACTCATTACACTGCTCTTCCGAGATGAAGTGCAGCGTAATGAACAGGAAGCGGCGCTCACATGGAGCACTTTAAACAGCTGTTTAGCGGGAGTGCCGGGTGTAGAACCCCCACCTATCTGATATTGATGACCTATCCTGTGGGGAGGTCATCAATATATCTGGCCGGACAACCTGTTTAAATTTTGAATAATTTCTAAAATAGGGTCATTTATGGGTGGTTTCTTTTATGTAAGCCCCTCAAAGTCACGCTAGAACTGAATTGGTCCTTACTAAAGTCGGTTAGGGAAATTTTATTGAAAATTTGAACAATTGCTTCCAAAAATTTTAAGCCTTCTAACATCCTAAAAAATAAAATAAAATGACATTTAAGAAATGATGCCAACATAACGTAGACATATGGTGAATGTTAAAGGGTTTCTGTCACCACAATTTATCTTATTAAACAGAATGACATTTCCAAGGCGCAAATGTCATTTGATGCTTAATATGTAAATTATTTTATTGTCCCTTGCCCGTTTTTGGGTAAAATTAACTTTTGTAAATTAGCCTCCTAGGAGCAGAAGGGGCAGTAACCCTGCTCCTAGAGGCGCCGTTTTGCCCACCTTCAATAACGCCTTCTTTTTCTTGATTGATAGGGCCAGGCAGCTCGCTCCATCTGCTGCCGGCCCTGTCTGATCCAAATCCCACGCCTTTGCCGTGTGGCCATCATTCGGCGCAGGCGCAGTGAGTGTATCAGGCTCCCGGCTTCCTCTCTGCGCTGCCTTCTTTTCCGGGTGGACTGTGACATATTGAAGACGCCTGGCAGCCTGCTACACTCACTGCGCCTGCACCGGCGCGGGATTTGGATCGGACAGGGCCGGCAGCAGATGGAGCGAGCTGCTTGGCCCTGTCAATCAAGAAAAAAGAAGGCGTTATTGAAGGTGGGCAAACTGACACCTCTAGGAGCAGGGTTACCGCGTCCCCCCCTGCTCCTAGGAGGCTAATTTACATATTATAAAAGTTAATTTTACTCAAAAACGGAGAAAGGGTCAATAAAATAATTTACATATTAAGCATCAAGTGACATTTGCGAATTGGAAATGTCATTCTGTTTAATATGATAAATTGTGGTGACAGAAACCCTTTAATTAATAATCTCATAATCTAAAAGCAGAGAAATTCAGATTTAGAAAATTGCTGATTTTTCTAAATGTTTTTGAAAATTAAGGTAAAGCATATCGAAGCAAATTTACCAGTAATGAAATATGATGTTTCACAAAAAGCAATCTCAGAATTGGAAGCTTAAAAGCATTTCAAAATTATTACCATGTAAAATGACATCTCAGA
The DNA here is from genome assembly GCA_900303285.1 of Rhinella marina. NCBI lineage: Eukaryota > Metazoa > Chordata > Amphibia > Anura > Bufonidae > Rhinella > Rhinella marina. The sequence goes on along the minus strand of ONZH01003613.1, from coordinate 4,208 downwards.
AAATGAGGCTGTCAGGAAGGTGAAATCTGTGTCTGGAAGGGGTTAAACTTTGCAGGAGCAACACACAAAAATACTGTATGTAATCAAACACCAATTTTGAGAAATGACTAACCCAAGTCACCTTTAATACTTGCCAAATTAGTAGTGCATTGCTCTGACTTTTCAAGCCATTTTTGATTTATATGCAAAAAATGTCTGTCCCCAATATAAATATTCTGACCTTGCTTGTTTCATGTGTTGATTATCTTGAAACTTTCAGCGTTCTACAATTTCGGAAACTTTTCCATTTTGTACACTGGGATAATTGCATAGTTATGGAAATTTAACATAAACCATTAGTCTTTTAAACCTCTTGTAATTTCATGTCAGATGTGAAAATAGAGGGGAGAACAGTCAGATTGTGTAATTTTCTAAGCATGAAGAATGCAGTGTACAAAATACAGTTGTTTTCTAAAGGGATCTGAGCAGGAAACTTCTTGAACCTAGAAAAATAAAAAGTAACAATATACTGAAAGTTATGTTTGTAGTCACAATCATCAGTCCAGTGCAAATAATTAGATTCTATTTGTTTTAAAGGGGTATTCCCGGTTAAACCCAATATCTAAAGGAGAAATCCACACATAGCAAGACATACCCTTTGTAATTGCTCTCCGCTCTTCCCCGTGCTACTAATGAAACTTGTTTCCTACCCACAGGTTGAACTCTCAGGGATCACGAGAATGGGGGTATGCAAGAGCCACCGAACTGACCCAAAAGAATACTCCGGGAAGTCCCACAGAAGTGAATGGAGTGGTGGACGTAGCACCAATGCATTCTTATAAAACCGTTTGGCAGGATTTGTAGACCCCCGTTCTTGTGATCACCGGGGTTCCCCGTGGTCAGAACCCCAGTGATCAAACACCTATTCCTTGTGCTGAGCATAGGGAATAAGTGTTGTCGGTGACACAACCCCTTTAACTCAGAATTCTATAATATAGATTCACGTCCTCACCTTTCCCTTGGTTGAACTTGATGGACATACCATATTTTTCGCCCCATAAGACGCATTATGGAAGCGCTCATTAGCACCGGAGGACCAGGAAGCAGTGAAGACTCTGTACTCTCCTCTTCCTGGTCCTCGGCCATAGGCTGTGCTGTGCTGCGCACAGAGTGAGGGCGCTCTGTAACTTCACACTGTGTGTGTCAGATCCCTGCACAGCTGGCAGGAGGATGAAGAGGATCGATCTGTAGGTGAGGGGCGGTGGCATCCGGAGCATGAGAGGTAAGTGTTTTTATTTTTAAGTTCTCTGTGACATGGGGGCTGATAAGAGGGCATGGGGGCTCATATGGGGGCTGATAAGAGGCATGTGACTCTTATCTGAGGTCTGATTGGGGATCATTCACATTGGGGTCTGAGCTGAGGTCTGATTGGGGTCTTATTAACATTGAGGGTCTGATAGGGGCTGTGAGCTGAGGTCTGATTAACATTGGGGTTCTGACTGCTGGTCTGACCTGAGGTCTAATGAAAAATATTTTTTTCATATTGTTCTAAAATCTAGGTGGATATAGGGCGAATGTCTTTTTTAAACCGTATTAACTATGTAACTATGTAATATGAAAAGGTCTCTAGGGGTGAACAACCCCTTTAAGGCTCGAGGAATACTATAGACATTTAAGTCCGACAGGCCTTAGATTGAAGAAAAAAACATGCGCTGAGAGGTGATGTGCAGCTTGATATAGCTGATTCATCCAGCTCAATAATGTCTATCATTAACTGATTTTAATATTGCTACTCTGAGATACCTTGACTTGGTGCTCAGGCTCCGGTATGTTCTTGATATAAGAATATTTTGGCGAAAGTCTCATTTTAACATCAGTGTGAGGGTTAGCCACATATTATCAATTACATTTACCATTGTAGTGCACCATGTTTCGTGATTTGTTTGATTATATAGTTTGTCACATCCGCACAATTGGTTATCCTGTGTAGGATGTTGTTGTGGTACATGTGTTCCGCTGCAGGCATCCTCCATTGTATGCATTTTTGCTGGGGATTGCTGTTAGTAACAGATCACATGTGTAGGATTTGCTCCACTGGTTGGATATGCGCAACAGCATATGGGGTTTTGAGCACTTCTCTGCCATTTTAGACCACTTTTTTCCCGTGATTGTGTTTGGACATTTACAACTGGAGGTGTGGTAACTCCAGGTTTGAATGTGCCATGACTTAGATCTTATGGTAACATTCTGGTGCACCTGTGCAGCCTGAGTCACATGAGTCATTGGTGGGTGGGACTCACAGTCTCCTCCCTCCTCCCATTGTATGTGTGATCTCACACTGGAGGTAACTAGGAGTAGGTTGCTGTATGTCGGCCAGTATGCTCCTAGTAATTGCCCATACGGCATAGGTAGGTTTGCGTTAGGTCCCAAGCCACTCTGAGATACCTTGACACGGTGCTCGGGCTCCGGCATGTTTTTGATATAAGAATATATTGGTGAAAGTCTCATTTTTACATCAGTGTGAGGGTTTAGCCATATACAGTGCCTTGCGAAAGTATTTGGCCCCCTGGAACTTTTCAACCTTTTGCCACATTTCAGGCTTCAAACAAAAAGATATAACATTTTACATTTTGGTAAAGAATCAACAACAAGTGGGTCACAATTGTGAAGTGGAACGAAATTTATTGGATCATTTAAACTTTTTTTGTAATAATAAAACTGAAAAGTGGGGCGTGCAAAATTATTCGGCCCCCTTACATTAATACTTTGTTGCGCCACCTTTTGCTGCGATTACAGCTGCAAGTCGCTTGGGGTATGTCTCTATCAGTTTTGCACATATAGAGACTAGTGATGAGCGAATCGAAGCGGCAATATTCGTGATTCGCACGAATATTGCCCGCTTCGGCTCGGCATCCCGAGGCAGCGCGGACTCGTGATTATTCGTGCGTCACTGCAAGTTTGAAATGCCCGTTTTTTTCAGCCAATCAGCATCAAAGGGAAGCCTGTGGGAACGCCTGCTGTGATGTAACAGCCCCTATACCTCCCCAGCAGTGATTGGCTGGCAGTGACATGTGACCTAAATTTACATAAGGTAGGGACGTGCACAGTGTCGGACTGGCCCACCAGAGGACCGGAGGATCCTCCGGTAGGCCCCAAGCCACCCAGCCACTTAAAAAAAGCATACTTACCTGTCCTGCCGCTGTCCTCGGCTCCCACGCTCCACTGTCTTCCCTTCCGGCGCGCACTATGATCTGACGCAGCGTCAGATCATAGTGCGCGCCGGCAGGGAAGACAGTGGAGCACGGAACCTGATGGCAGCGGCAGCGCGGCAGGGCAGGTAAGTATGCTTTTTTAAGTGGCTGGGTGGGCTGATCTGAGGTCTGGGGGGGGGAGAGACCCTGATCTGAGGGCTGATGGGGGCACGAGACGCCGACCTGAGGTCTGATGGCACGAGACGCCGACCTGAGGTCTGATGGGGGCACAAGACGCTGACCTGAGGTCTGATGGGGGCACAAGACACCGACCTGAGGTCTGATGGGGGCATGAGACGCCGACCTGAGGTCTGATGGGCGCACGAGACGCCGACCTGAGGTCTGATGGGGGCACGAGACGCCGACCTGAGGTCTGATGGGGGGCACGAGACGCCGATCCCTGTACTGTGACATCACTGTGTTATACCCTGTAGGTGCTCACTGTGTTTATGATCTCTGTACGTGACATCACTGTCCTGTGTTTATTACCCGTACAGTGACATTCCGCTCGTGTGTATTATCCCAGTGCAGGAAGAGGTAAGTGGTCTGTGTTTGTGTGTTTGTTTTCTATTTTCAGGGTCGTGAATGCAGAGGAACTACGTCGGATTCAGTGGACTACGTCGGACCAGCTTTTTTTTTTTTTTTTTTTTTTTAAATAAAATGGTCAAACAGGGGTCTGGGGAGTGTTTATTTCAATAAAATGTTTTATACTTGTGTGTGTATTTTTTTTAACAATGATACAGTTTTAGTAATTATGGCTATCTACAGACGGCCCTGATTACTAATACTGGGCTTAGTGCTTGCCGGTATGGCAGGCCAGCACTAACCCCAACATCTATTACCTCGGCACCCACTGCCACCAGGGGTGCCCGGGAAGAGCCGGGTACCCGCAGGACGACCTTTCTAAATTGAGGGTCTGGCTTTGGGGCGGCTGCAGGCTGGTACCATTAGGCTGGGAAGGCCAATAACCATGTCCCT